>LSSL01000962.1:12875-25125 GCA_001953115.1 Smittium mucronatum
TTTTTTTTGATTCATCATAATACTTATTGATTTTTAAATTTAAATTTCAAAATTTTTTTGATCTCTCTAGCTTAATTAAATCTTATAAATGTAAATCAAATACCTTTAGAAGATTATTTCCAGAGCAGTTGTTAGCTTTGATCCAAAATCTAAAATAAAGGGCGAAAATTTAATAAAAAACTTTAATGATATTGTATCAATCAGTATAATGAATATTTTTGGAGAGTTTTTTGTTTGCTTATAGTGAAAAAGTTACCTATGCGACCTCTATTTAATCTCACTCGGTAAAAAATATAAAAAATATAATTTATGGTTAGTGAAGAAGTCTATACAGAAATTATTATGGGATCTGATACCTAACGTACTTGGCGATTTAAGGGAAATATAAATAATTTAAATTCTTTTTACCTTTTATTTTATATTTATCTAGATTTCATATCTAATTATACCTTTAAAAATATCAATTTTTTTGAAAAATCATGCATACAATTAGGTTTATTTACGCATAAGGTAAGGATTTATATCATTAATCCGACCACAAGTGACGCTTTTTATCTTAAATTTTTTTCCCTTAATGATAATTTTATATAAAAAAAACCAGCTCTAAAGAGTTTAAAACAATTTTATCTACTGAACATTCAAAGGTTAAAGATGTATGCGAATTTTTGGGGATTTTCTGGGATGATTCTGAATAAAAAATTGTACTTATAGGTACAAATTCACATGGATTTTGAAAATATGTATGAGGTTTTTTGTAAAATATTGATTTATTTACTCTTTCAAATACTCTAGTTATTTTAAACACATTTTGTGCAACTCCAGAATTTTTTTAAATTTCTTTGGGTGAAAATTTCTCCGTTATAATTTTAAAGGCTATGGTTTGATATGATATTGAAAGCCATACAGATCAATTCTAGAAATTTTCGAAAGTTTTTGAGTTTTTTGAGACAAAAAAAGTTGTCTATAAGGGAAAGTTCTTCAAATATATATATAATATACTGGGATTTTGCAACAGGTTTGGCTAGAAGAGAAAATATTTTAAAAGGCGGAACTAAAATGACATTTTTTAAAAAAAATAACGGAGCTAAAATTTTAAATAGATAAATTTTTTGGTGATGTGTTATGATTTGTAAAAAGTGGTGATGACTTTTTTTCGTTTATGCACCGGTCGGAAAGTATATACTTTACGTTTAAATAGCACTATCATTGCTCTCAGTAGTAAGAGGAAAATATAGTTTAAAATTAAAACAACTAGAATTTATATGAAATGATTGTCGGAGGTAGAGTTTTTCGATAGGATTTTTAAATTTATCTATAAATTGTTCGAAATTATTTAAGTATAATTTGAGTGCAAAAAAATCTTGCCAGTTTTTTTTGTATCAAGGAATTTTATTTTAGGATAACGTCATTAAAAATTATACTAAAAAGATATGAAAAAAGAAAAAGACCATTAGAAAAGAATAATATCCTAACTAAAATAAGCTCCTCTGCCAGACTACCGGATGTCAACCTACAGAAAAAGGGCTCTATCTACCAGCCTAAATACCCCCACTGGAATTGCTTCAAGTAGAAAAAATCTTGTCAAGGTTATAAAAAATTTACCAATTGTCGTTAAAGAAAAAGTAAAAATTAGTCACAGATTCTTTCTGCAGGGATTTTTTTTGTTTTTAAAATATATTATTATTGGTCAAATAAAATAAATATAAATATTTGGCACTTAAGGGGTGTTTTAGATAGACAATGATTGCTATTAGAAGATACTCAAGTCACAAAATTATGGATTATATCAACAAGAATTCTATAATTTGGGAGAAAATAAAAACATAATCAAATTATTAAACTTCAAAAAAGTGGCTCTAAATATATTTTAAGATATTATTTGTATTTAATTATTGTAATTAAAAAACTCTATATATGTATACGAGGAGCCCGATTTAATTAAATCATGTAATATTTATGTTCTTCTCTACGTGCTTAAATAGACACAAGCAGAGTTTTCCATATTATTATTTAAACTATTTACAGAATAAAGACTGAAAAAAGGAGAAATACTAGCTGAATATAACAACAAAATGAGTGTAAAAAATCGTTTTGATTTGAAAAAACTTAAGTGCCAAGTTTTAGATATATCACTGTGGCATATCTTATTAAAAATCAAACAGAAAAAAATCCTATTCAATTTATAAATAATATAGAATTTTCGGTATTATTGCATAAAAGACTTGGAATTAAAAATAGTAATAAATAAAATTTATTTTATCAAGAAAATCGAGTTCGGAAAATATATCTTTTAACGAAAAAAGTAGATCTTTATTGAAGTTATTGGATATGGGATACTAAATTACAGAATTTGTGCCTCAGAAAAGATGGCGTTTTTTCCAAATATTTCACTTATTACCAATTATTCTTGATTCTGGTTTATCTGTAAAAGATATTAGTTAATATTTAACTCAAATTTTGCTATCACCATCGAAAAATTACAAGAAAAAACTCTGTTATAAATTTTATTCAACCTTAATAATGATATTTTAACACATATTAAAATATATTATATTACTTCTAGAATGAGTAGCACCAAAAATTTCAGATTAACAGTCAATAATTAATCAAAAATTGACAATTTAAATGTAATATAAACCAAAAAAAATTGGTTTATTTTTTGATTAGTTACTTTTTTCAACGAATTATATAAAAAATCTAAATTCCCTACTTAAATTGAAAAATAGATGAGGTATTTACCAATTTTTATAAATTGTATTGTTTAAAATTAAAAAATGTGCTGCAAAAAGCAATCGAATTTTAATAAAAGTGTAATTTATAAGATTTAAATGTCTTTCCGAATATTTGGAAAAATTGATGTATTTTTAATAGAGTTTCGAAGATATAAATCATATGAATTTTTATCTAAAATAAATGTTATACTATCCGATCTACTTAAATTTATATAATTTGTTATTGTTATCATTTAAACTTCTTATGTACCCGTATAAAAAAATTCACCTGTAAAAATCTGGCCCTTATTGATATAAATTTATAGAAAAAAATCAATAATTTTATGTTTATGCGTATTCAACATATAATTTGTGTTTTAAGGTGCTTAAATATTAAAAAGATGATCAATATAGCGCTTAAATTTGTATATTCATTATTAAACCCCAAAACAAAAAAAATAATATTCTATTTTTAACAAATAATTAATTAAAAACGATGGAATTTTTATTTATAGATTAGAAACGCAGTATAGAGCCAAAAAACAATTATTCTTTATGTAAGTGTAGTGCTTATACCTAAAAGAGGGATATTTTTAATTAATTTAAACCAAATTTTGTAAAAAACTTCAGATTTTGCTAAAAAATATCTAGAAGACATTTATATAAAGTATTTTTAAGGCTCAGGGCTATTCAAAAAAAATTTTGTGGTTTTTTTCTATTGTTTCTTCAACTTTTTATTTTCATTTTTTTTATAAAAACACCCCGTAAAATCAGAATTATTAGTTTAAATAAGGTATAAAAATACTGCCTTGATAATTTTGTTTATCCAAAGTCCCATTAGTTATACTTTAAAAAATATCAACGTTTTAATTTTAATATTATCTGGGCTTGAGATTTAATAATTTAATTTGAAATAATAATAATTTAAACGAATGAATAAATAGTCTATTTTTAGTATGTGAAAAATATAATACTAATAGTAAAAGAATACATTTCGCTTTTTCAAAACTCTTAGCTTAGGAGAAACTTCTTATTAATATAGCTAAAAAGGCTTATTATATTTAAGAAAAGATAATTAAATATGTATAACACGGTTTCTAGTACCTTCAAAAAAAAATTGAAATAGTTTCAGTTAAACCTGGGATCGATATTACTGACGAAATGTAGAAAAAAAAAAAAACTTAAAAAAAATTAACCTAAAATTATTCAAGAATATTTTAAATTAAATTCAATCAAAAATTTTAATTTGAAAAAATAAATTAAATATTGCATCCGTTTATTTATACAAAAAAATTATTTAATATCAACAATTTTTTTCGATTTTTTTCTTTCAGAAATATGTTGATTTTTTTTCAATTTATTTTTTTTTAAATTAAAACTAAAATAGTGTATTCACTCAGATATTTCATAAAAAACTTTTATTATGTAGATGAAACCTTTATATATTTTTTGATAATTTACAAAAAAAAAAAGGGTAACAAATTAAAAGAAAATATATTTGTGTGATGTTTGTGCGGTGATTTGAGATACCCAAATAAAAAAATGCCATGAAAAATTAAAAAAAAAAAAATTGAATCTTTAGATTATTTTTTTATAACAATTTTCATAAAAAAGCAGCTAAATAATTTTTAATAAGGCTAACGACTAGTTAAATATAAAATTTTCTAATATTTTATGAAAATATTTAAGATTGCTAAAAATATATTTTTATCGAACTTGAATATAATAATTTTTAGGTGCAAGGATAAAAATTCATTCCATTAAATTTTCAGCTCCATAATTTTTTAGGCACAAATTTATTTCATTATTTGATTATATGGCTTGCTTAATTTTCAAGATTCTGCAATTACCGAAATAATAATAATAAAATGCTGAGTTAAACACACTTGAATTTTAAAAAATCAAAAAAAGATTTTAAAAAAATAACTTTCTTGAATGTAGAAAAATCTCTTTAAAAATAGAGTAAGGTTATAATTTTTTTCAGAATTTTTTTTTTTGAGTGATAATATAATTATACCGCTTTCAAAATTACATTTTAGACTAATATTTGAATAAAATGTAATACTAATTTGAAAAATTAAATTAATATTATCTGAACAAAAAATTTAAAAAAAATAATTGATAAACTTACTGGTATTCCATAAAAGAGTAGTTTTTACTTTTTTTAATCAAAAATAAAAAAGAGTTATTTTATTACATCTCAAAAAAATTATATTATAGTAAATTGATCCAAGAAGAAATTAAAAGTCATATTACATAAACCCAAGAATAAAAATATGTTTTTTACAAAAACAATCTATTAATGTAAATTTTTATTTGTAAAACATAATAATATTTTGAACAAAAAAAGTTTATAGTTAACAATTTTTTTAGATTTTCACCAAGAAAAATCAGTCAGAAAAATTAGATAAAATAATAATCTCAACTTTAAATAGGTAATAGTTAATATTTAAAATCTCATAAACACAACTTATTAATTAATAATTTACAAGTAAAATGTGTGGCAATAAATTTTACTAACAAATTTTTTTTTTCTGAAATTAAAGCGTGTTGATATATATACTAATTATAAGCGAATATTTATTATATAAGAAAGGCACATTTTATAACGAAAGCGAGAGTTTATTAGCTTTAAAATTAAGATAAAAACTAAAAACGATAAAAATGCCGATTTCTTTATCAATTTTTTACTCCAATTCACATAAAATTTAATTTAAAATAAAAAGAGTTTTTTAAAAGAATTTAGTAAATCAGGCATAAGCAAAATTATTAAGGCTTATATAAACTTCTTATTTGATTTCTATTTTTAAAGCATTATTTTATACAGAAAAACCAAATTTATAGCTGATAGAGTCATAGGTTTAAAAATACTTGTAATTTTCTGGACACTACAAAGACTATAAATTTCTACAACTAAATAATTTTTGATTATACCACCTGGTTTTCAAATTTTGGAAAAAAGTTAATAAAAATGTGTCAAATTTTTTGTAAAATTATTCTAATTGCATTTAAAAAGAGGTTTTTTGATCTCATTTGCTTTATTAAGCGCGAATTGAAATTTTATTGATGTTTAATCAATTTTTTTTTGATAAAAAATTATGTAAAATAATTAATATATATGGTTTTACTAAAAAATACCAATTTTAACACTTTAAAGTTCAATTTTTTAATTGTTATGAAATGTAGAAATATAAATTTATTCTTTAATATTCATAAATCCCAAAATTTAATACTTTTTAAATTATTTGATAATTTCTTCTATAAATATATCTTAATAAAAATAAGAAATCATCCTATAGATATTTTTAGAACTGATGGAAAGACCGGCTATTTAAGATAAAAAACAAAATTTTATTCTTCTAAACAGAAATACAGTGGGTTTTTTTCGGGAAATATTCTAAATGCTTTAAATATTTTTAACTTGATTAAATTTTTCATTGCTATTCATCAACATACCTTGGTTTTAACAACGAATTATCTATAAGAATGATAATTATAAAATTTAATTTACATCTAATAATCATTATATTAAACCAATTCTTTTAATGGAATATTACAATAACTTTAAATTTTGTTATAAAAAAATTCTTCGAATCAAAATTCCATTTTCAACGATATTTATTGAAACAGAAAATATAAACAATAAGAATGTAACAAATGTAAATGATCTATAATTAGGATCAAAAAATTTCAGTATATTTTTGAAGCTCAACTTCCATAAATGATTTTTTCCCAGTCAGTACGATCTCAGAATCTAATATCAAATTTAATACAAGTCAGATATATAAATATGAAGCAATAAAATTTTCTTAAGCCTTATAAAATAAAGAAAAAAAATGGAAATTTTAGTTAGGAATCAATTAAAAACATGGAGAGAAGTTAAAAATATACTTGAAGCGCTAACAGAGAAGCCATTTCTGCATGTATTTTTATCAATATTGAAGTAAGTAGATATCAATATCCCTATAGAAGGCGTATAATATAGTCATGCTAGCAGTTTTTTATATTCGAGGGAGGGGGAGGGGGTTGATATTTTTTAGCATGAAAATAATTTCTTTAAAAGAAAGTGCCTTTAATTTATACAGATAAGATTAAAATTTAATGATTAATTCTATTTAAGCTTTTTTATTCACTAAAATTATGATATATGTGATATAAAGCCTTAATTGATTATGAAATGGTTTAATCTTACTTGTATATATTTAATAAAAAAAGCACGATTTTCTTAAATAAAACTCAATATAATTTGAATAAAAGATTGAATTTAATCTTTTCATAGTTTTTATTGGATAGATATAAGTAAAATACTCCGGTTCAAATTTTATTTATAATTTTTTGATTAGCATATGAAATTTTTTTTTTAAACTATCAAATTTTGTATCTGGTTGATTTATAAATTTGGATAAAACTCTAAAAATTAGAAATATATTTACATATTTTAAATTTATTTAAATTAGATCCCTCATACTCATACTATAATCTATAATTCATTTAAATAGAAAGATACCATGAAATTAAATTAATTTTCTTACAGATGGACATGTAAATCACCTAATCGACATAATTATTTTTTTAAAAAATAAGATAATAAATACTTTTCAATTGATAATTTCGGTAAATATAATATAACTTTATTTTTTTCAAAATGAGCGAACAGAAAATTTTTTTTTATAATTGCCAATTATTTTGAATTTGATTCTACTTTAAGTTCTATATAAAATTATCATTTTTCAGCCGAATAAAAATAGCATAGAGCTGTTTTTTTCTCCAGAGTTATTTTGAATTAAAATTAAACAGAAAAGATTTTCTAATATTAATAAATAATAATATCCTCACCCAATTTTGCTTTTTTCAGTGAAAGAGCCTAGAAAAAAAGAAAAAGAAAACCTTATATAGATAATTTCTAATTCATTCGAGACTTATATAGGTTTTCAAGGTCGAATGTTTTTCTTTATTATTAGATTAAATTCCAATCCTCCTTTAACAATAAAAAATATTTATAATGTCAGAAGCAAAGAGAAAGTAAAATTATCTTGCTTTTTGCATATCTTACAAAAATATGTTAAAAAAAGATTTCAAGTTACAATATTAGGTCGAACAGTTTTAGAGCATGGAGTGAATCTATATTAGGATAATTTTTTTTAAAACAGGCGCGATAGAAGCTCAAAAATAGTAAAGATGATCTTTTAGGTTAATTCACGATTTGTATAAATTCATTTTAACGACATAAATCAAAAGTTGCGAAAGAAGGTTAGATGTGGGATCCGATATACATAAATCGTATTACAGAAATAAAAAAATATGTTTTGGCGACAGGAATCTCTGTTGTATTTAATGCAAATATCTTTTATAGGGATTTCATTTTTTATTGAGATTTCCATCTCGAAAAACCAAACAATATATTACTTGTAAACTTTATTTATGAGATAGTGTGAGGTTATGTTGGATCTCTTAATAAATTTTTTACATAACAGTCAAAATTAATGTCTATTCTTTTAGATGCGTATAGAAAAATCAATGGATCCAATCAAATTTTAAGATACTAAGCTTGGGTAATATATAATTTTCAAGATAATGATCTCATAGATTTGTATATTTTCATGAAAAATTATTCGGTCTTTTATATTTTTTTTAAAATTTTTTTCTCAGTGTTAATTTAAACAATATAAAAATAATACAAAACACCCTCGATGTTCCCTAATGATGATTTCTAAGAAGGTTCGTTTTAAACATCGAAGAGTTTTTTTAAAAAGTTTAGTCACTGCACTAAACCATATATCATTGCTTTTGATTTATCCCATAGGATTCGGAGTATTTTATACCCCAAAATTCTCTAGATTTTATAACTATACATATACACCGACTATTCAGAGCTTAATAGATGTTTGAGAGATAAAACCGTATTCAAAATAAGCAACCTAGTATATGGAAAGCAATCCCCAATTTCCAAACCTTTTTAGGTACTGAATCAAATTGAATTAAATCGATAAAAATAAAAATAAGACGATCAAAAATAAAAGAGTTGTTCAATTTACTCTTGATCCCAGCTAAACCACTCCTACTGGTATTTGATTTAAGTGACTAATCTACATCAAATCTTTAAGCACTAAAGGGTGGAATATTATTTAGCCCATCAAGTTCTTCCTCGAATTCACTTTGTAGGAAATATACAGGTTTCTTGGAATTTTTTCTTTTTAATCACAGAGTTGTATTTTATGATATCTCCATCAAAATTCACACTATATTATTTCAAAAGAACCTCCGTTTTAATAAATATCAAATCAAGTATAATAACTATTCTGCAGGGCTATCGGTTACATGCCTAAGGGTAATTGATACAATCTACTGGCTAATAGAGCCCTTCTTACGTTCTCAAGTATATTTATGGCTGAGATGTTTCTCGAAGGGGGGTTTCTATGGAATAATATTAGGCAGCTAAATCACAGATTAGATAATTATTATGTTAGTCAAATAAAATACTGCTATAGGAAGAAATAAAAACAGATGAAATCCAATAGATACAGTAATTACCTCTTCAGATTTGCGAGCATTTTTATCGACTAAATCTGAATTTTAATGGAGTTTGAAGATTTAGGCCTGGCTATCATGCATCTCATTGGCAGCAGCATCCATATGCCCGAACTACAGTTTCAGTTTATAGTAAGCTTAGCCATTAATGGATTTGGCTTCCGAAGCAAACAAGTGATTATAGATCACAAAGATTCAATTGGTCTAATGGTTACAAATCTAGAACTGCAGTTAAAAAAGCCAAAGTAATATTACAAATCGGTAGACGAAAATATCGAAAAAAGGCTAACATACTGTTTTCTTTAAACAGTATAGTTATAACCCATTCGCCTTATTTTCATTTATCTTTTAGTTATCATTTCTAGAGTTCCCAAAATGTACCACAAGCAAAGCGCTGAGGAAATATCCGAGTAACTCCCCTTTCTATGTTAATCCACATTCTCTGTATTTCGTAGTTATTGTTAGAGTTGGTTACATTATTTTTAACTTGTTATGCCAATAGGGCTTCTCAGATTTTAAATTCGCAAAAGCCGATAATATTGATGTTGGGTTCGTCTAGGTAATAACAATTGTTTTTATCATTGATTTTTATTTGTAATTCGAATTCTTACTCTCCATATATCCTTTTTCTTTAATTTAAAGGATATGAATTTAATTTACAATCGTTGAATAAGAATATTTTAAATCATCCTTTTAGGAGTGGAAAAACCAGTATTTTACAGGTCATATTTGAACAAAGAAATCAATTTGACACAATTTCGCTAGAACAAACAACTGAAATTGTGGCATACCACATGTACGGAGGAATCACTGTATTCGATTTGCCTGGCCAAAATTACGAAGATGGATATCATAACGAGGAACTGTTGTCACTATTAGGACCTTCAACAACGATAGTTTTTGTTCTTGACATCCAAGTAACATAAACTAAATCCTCTTCGACAGGTTTATAGACTTTTTTTCCATTTTTTTGACGATTTTACTTTTCAAAATAGGATGATTTGCAGAATTCTCTCACAAATCTGTTTAACACAGTCGATCTAACCTTTTCGTTGAACCCGAATATACCATATCACATTTTTCTGCACAAAGTCGACGGTTTATCTGATGAGCTTCGGCAAGGTACTGCTTTTTTTCCCCCAAACTTTTCTTCTTTTTCTTTGCTGCGAATATTTTTTATTAACCTGATGAGAATTAATAAATAGAGATAACACAAGATGTTCAAAATAAACTTGTCAATTTCATCGATTCTGAGGGATGGGATAGCAATTTGGTCCATTTTTATGCAACTAGTATTTATACCAAGTCGATTTATGAGGCAATGAGTAGAGTTTCAAACAAGCTTATTCCTCACGTCAATACTCTCGAAAATTTGCTGAATTCTCTTTGTTATGTACTGATTTGTTTCAATCCATAAAATTATTCCAATTACATTTAAATAGCCATTTAAAGTTAACAGCTACTTAATAATTAATTTAGAAATCCAACTTGGAACAGGCATACTTGTTTGATATGGAAAGCAAGCTCTTCATTGCTACCGATTCTTCGCCATCAGATTCAAATTCCCATCAGTTTTGTTGCAGTACTATAGGTTTGATAGAGGATTTAACCACTATGTACAGGTTAGTTTGAGATGTCATTCCTGTTTAAGATAGCTTAAAATTCTATATTCGATTGATTTTTGAACATTGTTTAATATTATAAAAAAAAATTTAATATAATTATAGTTCGTTTCAATCAGACTCTGATGGGACTTCGAACTTTCAAATGATCACAGTGATACAGCTGGGGAATAACTCCTCTATTCTATCTTGTCAAGTAAACAAGTAATTTTTCCGTTCATTTTTATATCAATTCCCGAAACTTAAGTTTATTTTTTGTTCCAATTAGGCGTCTAACGCTGGTATGTGTGGCAAGTGATCAGGTTTTTCAAAAAATCAGTCTTCTTGAATTTAATGCAAAGAAGGTCGCATCTGCTGTTAGAAAAGTACTCTCACTATCATAATGCATCTCATCATACCAAGCACCCCATTCTCTTCCAAAAAAAGACTCCTATCTTTTTACTGTAAAGATTTTAGTGGTTTATAACGGAAATTTAAATTTTCTCACTAATGACCGGTGTTGTATATTCTTTCATTACTTATATTTTTATCAAAGGATGGGCGTTTCAATTCCCAAGTTTTTACTTCAAATACTCGTTTATTGTTGAGTTTTAGTTTTGCGGTAAATATTTTATCCTTTATGATGTCTGTTAATAAATAACGATAGAAAATTTTTCCGACATACGCTATTTTTAATATACTATATTTAAATTATTAACAAAATTTGGACAGCTAATTCAGGAGTGAATCGATGACCCTTGATAATCTCTTTCCATAACGAGAAAATAATATCTTGCATTGTAACATTTAAATTCAAGACCTTTTTAAAAAAGGTCATATCACAAAGATCGAAAGGTAATAATATGATGCGATCTCCAGAATTAAAAAAAAAAAAAACTTGTCCTAACACGAATATTAGAAATTCTAATATATCTTCGTTAGAACGCATCAGTTTAAGTTTAGATCAAAATGCTGAATTATGGTATTTAGAGTTAACTCAGCCAAACCGTAAACCATCTTTTCACATTTCATTAAACTAGCAGTCACAAGTTATGGAAATCCGCTAAATATGCAGAAGGGTTGGGATATGGGTTTTTTTTCTTTCCCATTTTTAAAAGTCTTTTACGCCTATAAAGAGTTTTTTTTATTTATAAACTGACTAGAAGAGAAATAGAAAAACACCATAAAACAGCATTTAGAGTGCTTTTTATCGATTTAGGGCATCTGCACAAGGGGGGGTTTTTTTTCTCCAGAGTATATTATATTAAAGAAAAACCCGGGATTTAAACATCAATTTTTGATAACTAAAACCAATGTGAGGCTATTTAAAGGCTAACGCTTTTTCCATCAATGATTTTTTTTTTTACTGGTTTTGGGGGGGGGGGGGTTCATTGATGATTTTAAAGAAAT
>LSSL01000963.1:4564-26117 GCA_001953115.1 Smittium mucronatum
ATACTAATACTAATACTAATACTAATACTAATACTAATACTAATACTAATACTAATACTAATACTAATACTAATACTAATACTAATACTAATACTAATACTAATACTAATACTAATACTAATACTAATACTAATACTAATACTAATACTAATACTACCAGCGGTTAAGTAATGTGCTTCTAATTGGCTTTTTTGGCTTTAATTTAATTATTTTGACACTTATGAGTGTTATATTAAGTATTTAGCTCTTTTGATGTTGAAAATAAATTTTTTAACATGGAGACAATTTTTTTTTTGGAAAATTCGTAACACTAGAAAATAATCTCAATAAAATTATTTATTATATTTTTTACAAAAATGAACAACATATCCTTAAATATCTCCATCTTATAGTCAAATTAATTGAAATAAAGTGTTTATAATCAATTTTTGATTTCATCCCTATTAATTTCTGGCTTTGAAATTCTGGTCACTAAAATTATGCTCTGTAAAGAAAATTCTTTTAATTACCTGAATTAAAATCTTTTTGATTTCTTTTGGGCAACTCTATATAGTCCACCTTGTCAAAGTTTGTTAAATAGAAGTCCTCAGACTAGCTCAATATATTTTTTGGAAGGTTTATAAATTATATGAGTTATAATTTTTTCCATTCTTTATATTTATCTTTAACGGTTCTATCAAATATTTCTAAAGAATTATTTGTCGACGGGGTAATGATTTAAAAGCTCTTATTGTGATTAAGTTAGCTAATAATTTTTTTTAAAACTTTTTCAATCACATATTTGAAAATAAATATTTGGTACCATTTTATGGTGAACAGTGCCCATGATGTTTCAAATAATCTTTATGTTGGAATCAATTTTACCTAATATTATTCATTTTTATCATCACTCCTATATTTATCGTCACCACTTCGTGTAATATCAGTTAATTTTTCTGAAGCGTGGTACCAACAATAAAACCTATTCATTGAATTTTAAAGAAATTCGTTAGCTTTAGTTAAGGCTTCTGCATTTTCAGATATTAATTTTTTGCAGCCCAACTACATCCAATTTTTTCTAGCTCATTATTTAAAGTTCGGAATAACTAAATTTACGATCCATAATTATATCCTTGGGTTAGCCCTAAGGCAGTAGACATGAATTTTTGGTATTATTTGTAAAACCCGCTAATATTATGGAATATTCACCAATAAAATAACTAAAAACAGGGTCAATGTTCAGTTTGATTGTCTTTAAAAATGAATTGATGAATTTTTTTAAAGAAATAATATATCCAACTTTTTTTATATTAGATGAATAATTAATATGCAATATTCTTGTGGATTCCCTTATTCAACCAGGTTTCTCAGATTTTTTCAATTTTTTTGGTTGAATCGGCGTTTTTACACCTTTTTTTGTCTCTATTGTTGTTGATGGTATTTTCAATTTTTTATTGAGATTACATCTTTTCCATCTAATCACATAATTTTAATTAGATTTGGTATATATCCAAGGCACAGTTATTTTAAAATTATTTCTTTATCTAAAGTCGTTTGTTTAAATATAGAGAATTTCAGAAATTTTGAAGAACTTTATATTATCTCTCAACTATTTTTAATGAAAATTTTATATCCTACCCTATATTCCGTATTTTTAAAGTTAATATGGAGATATAGTGTATATATTAGCCTATTTAAAATTTCTTTTAATGAAAAAATCCATTTTTAATGGTTTGAAAATAAGTAAAATTTTCAACAGGCAGAAAGTTCCTAAAAATTCGACTATTTTTAAAAATATCAGTGCCACAAGAATAAAGTAATTTTAATTTTTTTTCATCAAGAATGATGAATTATATACTCTTTCGCAAATATCAAATTATTAAAGCGTGGATTTTTATTTTCTATTTTTATTATATCTACTATTTTTTCTATTAGTTCAAGAAACTTTTTAATATTAAATGGTGTTATAAATTCAAAATAAAAAAATAAAATACTACCGAACATTATTATTGTATTTTTTAATACTTTTTTATGTTGACATATATTACTATTTAGGTGTTAATTAAATTTTTTTATAAATAGCACGATAAAAAAAATTAAAAAAATCAACGAAAAAAAAATACTGTTTAAATTAGATAATAGCTTATGATATGTATGCAAAATAATTTAATAGTTTTGAATTCTAGAAAAAGGATTTACAAAAAATAAAGTTCATTATCGAAAAATAAAGCGTTTTGGCAAATAATAAAACGTCTTGCATTTAATAAATATTCACTAGAGGTTACCAATATTTAAGAATTTACATTGAAAGAGGGTTCCAAAATTGAAGGGGTATAATTTTCGAGAGATTTGATTTTATCTGCAGATTTCGTGACTAAAATGATCATAGAATTGACTTACCGATGCATATCCTTACATAAGAAATAATCCAAGATATACTAATTCGCTCAAAGGGAGATTATTTAAGTTTTAAATAACTTCCTTTTTGGACTTAATTAAGCATTGAGAGTCTAATGAAAAAATTATAATAGGTTCTGGAGCTTCTAAGAAAAATTGAATTACATTTAAAATCATTTAAAGAAGATATTAAGATATTGGGATGTTCTAATTAGAAATATCCTGATTTAATTTTATAATACGAAAACATATGGCTAATTAACCTTTGAAATAAACTTGGAAAATCGGATAATAAGCGAAAATTTACAAAATTATTTTGGAATTGGGATTTGCAATTTGCGATTGAATCAATAATTATAACCATATATCTTTCTCTAGCGCTTAAAAAAATAGATCAGTAGAGATATACGAAAAGAAATAAACGTTTCATTAAGAATTAGTTGATAAATGAGATTGAAAGGGGTTTTCACAACAGCTAGGACTGCAATCAGACAAACAGTAATATAGTCAAGGAAGCTGCAACTGAACATTTAATTATTCTAAAAATATCAAAATGCAGCTAAAATCCACCGTGAGAGCTAAAAATAAACACGATTATGGATTCAAACAGGTGAGAAAACAAAATTTATAAATTGAAATTATCAACAATAAAAATGATTTCTGTGGGTCGTTATGCGTCTGAGTATTCTATATTTGATGCTTTTGGTGCAGTCGGGGATAAAAAATAGACTCATTTCATTTGGAGGAATATGAAGGAGTAAAATAATATCTAACCCCCTGACAATAATTAAGGATAAATTGGCCAACTTGTGAAAATAGAGAAATCAGGATGGAGACAACCAACATGACAGTAAAGTTTATATTTAATAATTGAAATATTATACCCAGTCATAAATCTTCGAGTTAGTAAAATGGTGGTGTGAAATAAAAATGAAAATGAAAAAAAGGGTGAAAATAATCAAAAATCTTTTTTAAAGAATTCAATTTCAATTTGGTTATTTCACAACTCCAAAAAGCTTTGTATATGGATTCTTTCAAGGAAAAAATTTTTATCAAAAAAAATACAAGTTATTTAAAAAAAATTTCTCACACCAGCTGTAAATCATCATATGAAAAATTACCTCTCCCAAGTCCCAAAACATAAGTCTCTATGACAAAAATCTATTTTGATTTCCAAAACCATGTCTTTATACAAACTATCCTGTCTCTACTAATACTACCAACGAAACGCGGAAAATTTTCCATAAAAGTAAATATGATTTTAGCGCTACCGAAATATTTTTCACATTCTTGGTAAATAATTTTATTAAGAATATCAGAGCTTCAGCTAATATGTTTGAAAAATACCCATCCTGAATGAAAATTAAAGGAATATAAAATACTAGTAAAGCTAATAGAGACCTCACACATGAAGCAATAATATTAATTTCATAACCAATAATACCATGTACCACGAATAGTTATTAATTATACCTTGAATATTATATAAAATACGTAAAAATTAATAAAATAGATTCATTAATATTTCATCTAAATATTTATAAAATTATCTTGCATCACCCAAATTCAAAAATTTTAGTTATAGTGTACTAAATTTCAGCATTTGAATATTAGCTGTCACTACACCTAACCTCTAAGCCAGTTATATAGAAAAAACAATCCGGATACTTAACCAGGGGCTAAAAAAATGAATGAAAAAAGTACATTTAATTCCCCAAGCTTGGGAAAAAAATATTGAATCATATTAATTCTTTGAAGATACTATGTAATTATCATTATTAAATTTTAGGACGAAAAACGCAATAAATTTATCAATATAAACTTACTTAGTTCTTGAAACGAGATTCTGAGTATTAAAAGATTGAAATTACAGAAACATGGTGATATTAAATTTATTTACCTCAGGAGCATAAATAAATAGAGCAAAATTGGTAAATTTATTAGTTTATCTACATTCAATATGACAAAAAAAATTCTAGTAATGGTTTTATGGATTTTATTTAGATCGAGTGAAAAATATTACAATAATAAGCTTAGTAGATGATACTTTTCTATTAAAAAAACATCAATTAAATCAGAAATAAATAATAAAATCATTAGAAGGATAAAAGCTGCATTGATTATTATAGACTCAACAGATAAATAATTGATACAATAAGTAACTCGGTTGCGGAAGATTTACTATCAGGAAAAAGAGAAATATATTAAGAAAAGACGTTTGAAAAATTTTATTTATCTTTTAAATTATTTTTTTAAACCAAAATCTGAAATATTAATAAATATTTACTTTCTTTTAATAAAAATTTTATAAAAATACTGATTTTAAAGGGAGAATTATATACGAATAACGTTCTAGAAATTTTTAATGATAGCAAAAAATAAATGATAATTTTTTGAGGGACAAAAGATCTCTTTAAAATTTGCGAAATTACTCTCAATCTGGTAATTAAAAACCTTAATCTTAAACTTTACAAGTATCAAATGGCAAAGATAATGAATAGGACCTGAGTTATTACGGTTTTATATTGTTTAACTTAATTTTAAAAATAGGTTAACCTTTATTTGGACATTTTTATAAAAATGGCTTTATAGGTAAGGTCTGCAACCATCAATAATGATAATAAATCGCACCTTTAAAATAATAAAATCTTTCTAAATTTAATTTTTTTAACTAATTTATAATAATAATTACATACAAAAAAAATGATGACCGAATAAAAAATGATTTTAAATAGAAATAAAAGAAAAACGATTGTGTTCATTAATTGAGTGCAGAAAATAACTTTGGCAAATTCCAATCATTAAAATATCAAGTTAAGTTATCTGAAAAAAATTAACAACTGATTACATAGGAAAAAATTAGTGAATTGACTAATAATTTATTAATAGTTGATCTATTTGAAATTCCATCTACCATTTACAGAAAATTAAAATCGAGACATTTCCTAAAAATAGTATTTTCCGTTTACTCTACCGCAAAATTGGCCCACATACCACTTTAACTACTTTTCAAAGACTTATCTGCCATTTATTATATATTTAATTTGCATAATATACATTTTAACCGCCATCTAATTAATGAAATTTATCTTATTTCTTCATAAAATTGGACTATATACAATTTTTAAGACCATCAAATTATTTTATTTATGATTTTGCATTCCAAAAAGGTTCTCTAATTATAATTGGTAAATTATTAAACACAAGCTATTTGATTAGTCTACAATCTGGCTTATTAATTATCAAGCAATTTTATTAATTTGAAAGAAGTTTTAATAAATCCAATCTTATTTTTTTTAATTAAGCACATCTCAAGGAAATACCTCACTAATTCCAAGCTAGATTTTCTCTATTATTTTTTTGAAATAGTCGATACTAATTTCAGGATTAATCATTTTCTTTCCAAACAGTTTAATGAATTATGATTCCATTAAAAAATATGTTTTTAAACAGAATGTTAGTACTATTTAATAAAGAGCTTTAGGCTTATTATTTGTTTTCGGGTAATTTTTTTATTAATAACATTTTTTCTGGCTCATGATAAATGCTCTTCAATTCTGAAAATGAAAATTTCTCATTTTTGAAACTTTGAAACGTGTTTTAAGATTTCATTGGAAATTTTTTTCCAAACTACCCCCTCGCTTTTATTTAAAATCCTTCATGTTGTTTTTAACCATTTTAATTATATATGCCGTGGTGGAAAGGTAGATTTTTCCTGAACTCAAAAACATGCTATCATTGTTTTAAGGAATCATTTTGGGATATTAGTTATTATTGTGCCGTTTTTTGAACTTTTTTATTATACTTTCTAGCTGCTAAGATTAACTAAGTAATTTATTTATTGAATTAAATATATATCTATATTTGTACATAACCAATTAAAAAACATATTTTCAATTAGTATTCGGTTAATCGGTACAAATAAAGTTCCATTTCTGAAATATTACCCCATCTTTGATTTATTTAATGATAATATTATTATTTTAGGGAACCGATAGACAACTTAAAATTTAAATAAGAGTATAGGTATTCACACAATCTTTATTATTGACTCTGACCAAAATCATCATATTTTTTTATTTATTAACAAACTCTAGAATAAATACTGGGATAATCTAAGCGATTTTTTTTAACAGTAAAATATTTATACCTTAGCTCATATACAGGCTTCAATTTCAATGCAAGATTTTAAATGATAAGTTCAGCATTTAACTCTGATTATATAGAGTAAACATCATTTATATTATATTCATTTATCCAAATTGGATCTATAGGGATGTTTTTTATTCAAAAATTTTCTGTTTCAAAAATTTACGAGTGTTATATTACCATATAAAATAAAATAATGCAATTATTTGTTTATCTTTGACTTAATAATTTTATAGTGTTAAGTAAATAAAAAGTTTAAAATTATTTAGGCTTTTTTTCTTTTGAATATTTTTTGGTCTCCCTTGCATTTTTTTGCCCTCAATTAAGGTTATATTCAAGATTTCTAATCTTTTTATCTTCAGGAGAAAAGAGTATGTATGTAATCATTTATTTTTCTTCAAGAAATCAAATCAGGAACAATATAAATAAGAATGACTATTATAATAGTATTGATAAATAGGAAGGACTTTTTTTAAATAATTTACGCTTTGAATCTAGGTTTTGGAATGTGTTTTTTTCTAAAAAAAACCCCCTTTAATGATCCTAAATATAGTCTCGCGGTTAAATTATCTAACATATGTTTACATTTTCGCCAAATTATTTAGTCAAATAAACGAAATCTAAAATTTCCAATTCATTTTTGGATATTTCATTTTACTTTATTTTAGTTCATTTTTCCTAAATTGGGAATATAAATATCCACAGATTCATCCATTATTTTTTTTGAAAGATTTATAAAATCTAATTAATTTAATCTTCTCATCTCAGTTTATTTGTCCTTTATGGTCCTATTAAACCTTTCCATGGAATTATTAGTTGAAGGTGCGAATATTTCAAAACTCTCACCCCAATTATAATATGTTTAAAAATAAAAATAATCGATCTTATTAATTATTTCATGAACTCTGGTCATTTTTGAATATTTTGACAGAAATAAATCATTCAAAATTACAATTGGTTTTGATTAGGCATGATTGCATTTTGGAATATAATTTCTCAATCATTTTTGTAATCGTTATCATCTTTATCGATTATATCTGGTATCTTTTTATATTCATGATACCAGAAACTTCCTCTACCCATAGACTTTTCAAAAAATGTATTTGTCTTCGAAATAGCCTCCACTAAATCTTCTATTAAAACATTTCCTTTCTGAATGAGCCTATTTTTTTAAGTTTATTATTTATTTAGTGCTAAAAGCCTATAAATTGGCTTTAATTTAGTCATTTTTGGTACATCAATTTATACAGGTATAAGCTTTAGATCTATGTCAGCAAACCTTGCGAAAAAAACAAGATATAATCAATGTACTAATCTGAAAGTAGATTCTATATGAAATTGTCTTGCTTTAAAAAAAATTCAGCCATATTTTATAAGTCAGTATATACCCTAGTGATTTTATTTTTGATTAGTGATCAGCTATATATGATTCCCAGGGATCTGCTTTTTCAGAAAATAGCTTACAATGTATTTCAAAATTTTCCTTTGATATCAAATTTTCTGTTTTTTTTAACCTATAGATGTTGATTTTTATGTGTATTTTTTTAATTTCAATTTTATAACCACTGGAATCAATATATCGTTTAATTGATCTTGGTTTGAACTCTAAATTGAGAAGCTTTAACACCTCTTTCTTTCCAAATTTTGTTATTTCAAAAACGTATTCACCTAGGTGATTCGCGGATGAATATTTTTTTACCTCAATTAGATTGGTTTTAACTATCTTTAAATCACTCACACTCCCCAAAGTTTGAAAATTTTTAAATCTGGATACGCAGTAAATATTTCTATTTTGTCTTTTGGTGTAAGACACTCTCAACTTTCCAAGGTCCCTATTATATTCATACCCATCGACCTTGATCAAGTTTTTAGATATAAGATTGAATATTTTTGTGTATCGAAAAAAATTCATTAAAAAATTTCTGATATTTTAAACCTTATAAACATACATGTATAAATATTATTATGTTAATTGCAGAAGCTTTAAGCATTTTTTAAGTGTTAAAAATAATGACTGAATTAATTAAAAACTGATTGGTAAAATATATTTATCTTTATTGTGGAGATAAAGCGTATTGCATAAAATTATGAAGTGCATAATATTATTATGTCTTTAAATGAATTTTTCTTTAGTAGCATAATTATATTGACCTATTTATGAAGATGATAATTAATCTTGAAATATTCCAATAAAATATTTCACTAAAATCATCGAGAAAATCCAGCTTGAAATTTTGAGGTATTTTTTTGGGATGTGGCTATAAAAAAAAAACCATCTTGGATTTATTAAAGCGGCTTTCAAATTAATAAAATCGCTTGGAAATTCATAAGCTAGCATGTGGACCATTAATGTCTTGTGTTTAATAATCAAACGATTACAATTATGTATATTTTTTAGAATGCAAAATCATAAGTAAAATAATTTGATGGTATTAAAAATTGTAATTAGTCCAATTTTACGAAGAAATAAGATAAATTTCATTAATTAGATGGCGGTTAAAATGAGTATTGTGCAAATTAAATATATAATAAATGGTAGATAAGTAAATTAGAAGACAGTTGTAGTATTATGTTGCCCAATTTTGTGGTAGGGTAAACGGTAAAAATGATATTCGTGAAATAGGTAAAATTTTATATAGATCAAATATTAATAGGTGAATATTCTTTAAAATTATAAAATTAATATTCCTTTTGAGTGTATTTTTTCCATTTATTGTGGTTTTAAAAATTAAAAATATTAAATTTATTAATTTAAATCTTTTTCCAATACATTATTTGATATTTTTATTAATTATAAGTATAAAATATGTTGCAAAAAAATATAATTATGTATTCAAATAGATTTTAATTCGATTAAATTCATAAAATTTCCAAAAAAATACAAGGAATATACAAGTTGAATTATTAGAATTAGTGAAAATAGTTCTATTATCATTTTTCCTACTATTTTCACCGCCTTACAACTTAACCTAATACCCAATTTTTTTACTTTATATTTTACTACTACAAAATTATTCCTCCTACAAGTTTTCATATCTCTAAATTGACCTGTTCTTGAATAAACCTAAAGAAAAATTGACCCATTTAAAAATTTAGTTACTTTTTTATCGTATAATTAATTTTCCATAATAATATAATTAACTCCACTTAAATCTCATAAAAAAAAGGCCCCTCCGAAATCAAATATTTTCAAATATATTAAATTTTGAAGGTTCGAGTAACTGCAAAACAGATTTTAAATGCTCTATTTTTAATAAAAGTTCAATTATCTGCGATTAGAAATATTTCTAAGAAATATAATGACTATATGTTAATAAGTTACAAGATTGTAAATTATGATATCTTTCTTTATCTTAAAATAAGGCCACACACATATTTTATATAAACACAACGCTGGTAGATCTTATGAGGCACTATTTAAAATATTAGGCCATCAATTACCATAATATCTAAATCTTCTATTGATTCAAAAAATTATTTTAGAGTACAAATTTGTACTCGTAGATTTGATGTACATTGGTATGAAGCTTCGAAACTATATATAATTCTGATTTAAGTATAGAAAAAAAATCTTTTTCGTGTTATTAAACGAAAACTTCAAGAAAAGAAAAATGTTAGAAGATCTATATGAAAAATGGTCTATATAAAATCAAATAAAAAACTATATTTAAATTTGCAATAATTATTTTTTTCTATTCATTACAATAAAAATATATATGAAAGTTACTTTAAATATAAAAATTCCGCTAAAATTGGTATTTAATCATAAAATAATGTAGCCTATAACTTATCATTGGCTACTAAATACTTTTTCCGATCATTTGAGCTTAAAAAATTAAATTCACTAACACATACTCAGATATTTGGGAGAAAGAGTTTATAACTCAAAGATTGTATGGATATATAGGGACGATATTCACTTTTATTCCCGTTAAATATTTAATCATATATAATTATTAAAAAATCACCTCAACTTTGCCATAGTCATTATTTAAATAAGGGAGGATGAAAACTGTATTAAATATACTGATTAAACTTCGTATACATTCTACGTCTGTAGAGTTATATTGATTTAACTAAGCCATTACATGTATACATAGTGAATTTAAACTGCTAAATAAGCGTTAAAATCCACAAAAACTCTTAACTATTGTTAATATTTTTCTTTTTAGAGGTTAGCTTACTTTATGAGCTCTATTGAAAGCAATTAGAAAGTTAGGGTAAATAAAATATACGATAAAGATAATAAGCATAATTTTAAATAGACCAATTTTACTGTAGGTGTATCCAGGATTTGATCAATTTAGAGATTTGAAAATTTGTAGGTAGGTTAATCGGCGATAGTCAAAAAATAAATTTTATCGATAGGGTAGTGGCTGAAATTGTAAATCGTACAAAATAGTAGGCCAAATGGTAATAGTCCATTAGTCCTGACACCAATATTATTATTGATTAGAAAATTATCAAATATTATTAATAAAAATTTCTTTGATAAATTTAAAAATATTATAAAAATATTATCACTGAACAATTTAAAACATTTTTTTTAAAAATAACGATTAAACATAACATAGGGTAAAAAATTTCCACAAATTAATGAGCAGTTTCCTATTATTAATTTAACTGTTTTCTAATTAGATATGACATTTTTTACACAATGAATTTGAATTTTCTATTCCAATGTGTGAAAAATATAAAATCTAAAAGTTAGTCATTTTCCAATTGAAAATTTTCTTATATGAAAGAAGAACATTTTACAATTAAAAAAATTAATACTCACAAATTTAAAAAATTGATAATTTTATAATTAAAATTAACACTATAAAATATAAGTCTTTTTCGTTTGAAGTTCACTATATTAGGTTTTATTTATAAAATCTGAAAATTTATTAAAGGTTTCAGTCAATATGTTTTTAATATTTTATTTTATTGAGATTTCAATTTTTTTTAAAAAATTTTAATCCATATTTTATTTTTGAAAACTGAAAATCTTCAGCACAATTATTAAATGTAAAGCATCAAAAGAGTTTTTTATCTGGAAGAAAGTACCAATTAAATTAGCTAAAATCCAAATTTTTATGTCTTTTGACCAAAAACTTTGACAAATTTAGCATAATAAATTATCTGTATTTGAATAATTGAAAACTTAAATTCTATTTTGAGTGCAAACTTCATTATTATTAAGAAAGAAAAGCTAAATATTAAAACTAATTATAATTCTGAAATCCATGATTTGAGAATGTCAAAATAAATATACAGAATTTTCATAGTGATATTTCTAATTATAAAATACTCACTGCAATTTGTATAATGATCATTTTCTAAACTAGAAAACAGTCATTTTTTCAATTCGAAAATTTTTGTTTATCAAATCGGAAAATTCTCAATTTGAAAATGACCAAATTTTATATTTTATATTAGTCATACATTATAATGGAAAATATTCACTAATCGAGTAAAAAATGATCATAACTATTTTTAAAACTGCAAAACCAAAAATAGAATACTGTGTATTAATATGTGGAAATGTTAAAAATTACGCTCTTATTTAGGGTAAAAAACTAAAAAAATACTATTAATATATAATTACATCTTTATCTATAAATACTTTATTAATTTTTTTTATGCTCTACACTATTATAGATTATTATATTAAATATAATGATTAAATTTTCTAATACTTAATCTATAGTTATTACAGATTATTTTTTAAAAATTAAAATACATTTCGAATAAAATTTTCCCTGAAGATATTATTATGGTAAAAATAAATTACATATTAAAAAATAAACCGTTTTACAAAAGAAAATTTATTTCGAATTCAGCTTTAATTATTTCTCTTTGTTATAAGAAGTTAAAATTAAAAGACGGAAAATACAAAGAAAATTTTATTTTTCAGAATTTAAAAGATGAAATAGTTTTTTAGGTGTAAAATTTCATAAAATTTACAAAATTTAATATTAGCTAATTAAATTTATGTAAAAAATTTTTTTCATCTTTTTTTAGTATCACGGAATTAAATTGTAAGATAACGTCATTAAAAATTGTACCAAAAAAGTGTGAAAAAAAAGAAAAAGTCGTATAATAAAAGACTATTATCTTAACTAAAATAAGCTTCTCTGCCGGATTAAAGACTGCGTACCTATGGAAAAAGGGTGCAATCCACCAACCAAAATATACTCCCTGGCATTGCTTCAAGTAGGTGTATATCTAAGGTTACGTGCAGTCAAGAATTAAGCTCTTTTTCAACGAACAATAGTTCATTGAATCTAATGAGCTCCTAGTCAGAGCATACTTCTAACAGGATTAATAAAATTGGTCTCTTACTCAAACGTGGGATTGATCGACATGGATTTCCTACAAATAGTTGTTAGACGCTGAGATCCGTCTGACTGTCGAAAGCTGGACTTGTGCACTAGAATATGTCTCAGCTGTGCTAAAATTTCTGTTTCTCCTGTTTCGAGATGGTTCTTCTCTGGAATCACTGTCCTCCTAATTTCTGTGCGCTGTATACACTATTCCCAACCAAGAATAGTACAACGCTATGTGAAATTTTGGTTTAGTTTACTTCGAAAAGTATACTATTAAGCCCCTAAACCATGACAAGGTATTTCATTCTTAGGGGGTTTTTTTCATTTAATATGGCAATTTTTTTAAAAAAATCATTCAATTTAAATCTAAAATTGATATAAATATCATATACAGTTTTTTTAATATAGTTTGATTTTTTGCGATATAAATAGGCAATAATTTTGTGATAAAAGTATCTTTCAAAAAATGATAAGAATGATCTCATTAAATTTTATATAATTATAATGCTTGAAAAATAGGATAAATCTGAATTTTCATCAAATTTTATTTTTTTTATTAAAAAAGAATATAAATTAGTTAATTTTATATAAAATCAAAATTATTTGAAAATTGTACTTTTATATTGAATTTTTTAAAAAAAGAGGTATATTTATAAAATCCTCCCATTATTATCATTGAATTTTTTCTAGAATAGGAATTAATTCTATTTATGTTATTATTTATTTTTAAAATAGTGGATGAGATAAAAATATAAAAGTTTATGTAAAAATTTATTATCTTTAGAAAAATAAAACATAACGGGATTAAGAAATAAGTAGTAATATATTTATTCTGTTGACAAATTCATAAATTTTAATATTATAAAATTTTTTTGTATTTTATTGTAATACTTTAATTTTTCACATGAAAAAAGGGTTTAATTTTTATTCAAATGAATATTTAATAAACAAAAAAATTCTATAATTAAAAATGAAAAGTGTAAATACAAATGTAAATATATAAAGTATAAGTTTCTTATATACTAATTCAATAAAGATTATTTACTAGAATATAAGAAAAAGATAAATTTTCACTTATACTATTTTAGAAAAATCCACTTAAAGGAATACAATCTAAATGTGCCATTTATAAATTTGTCGAAAAAAATAATAAATCAGAGTTTATAATTATTAAAAAATAATTTTTGGTTTCAACTAAAATAGTTAAGCTTCAATGATAATTAGATTGAATTAAAATTTAAAAATTTTTTTTAAAAAAAAATCATTAATAAATAATGATTTATTGAAAGTTATAAGTTTTAATTAATTTATTTTACAAAAAATAATTGAATTTTTTTTTTAATTTTATAAATAAATTTTAAAATTTTTTTGTCTAACTTTAACTTCATACAAACTTTTTGTTAGAATTTTTATGCATGTAATGTAATTTTTTAGTTAAAATTTATGTTAGAATATTAAAAAATTAATAATAAAGAAACAATTTATCTAAAAAATTGTAATTTTATAATTGAGTATTTCTTTATTTTTTTTAATAAATTATAAAACTGTTGATAATCATAATTATATTTCATGTTTATAAAAATTTTAATAATTAATATAGATATAGGCTTGATTTTTTTTCTGAGTAAAAAACACAAGAAATTTTGACGTTATAAAAAAACTTCTGTTAATTCCAAAAACGAAAATCAGAGTGCTATATCTTAAAATTATTAATACAAAATAATGTGTTATTTTTATAACATTAAAAAAAATATTGGTTAATGTAGCTGATTAAATTAAGAAATTCAAAAAATAATTTATTTTATGAATAACACCTTTTTAGAAAATTTTCGATTTTAATAAATATTTGAACATACCTTTTGATTAATTGAATCAATTAAGGCAAAAAAAAATCGAATAAATTAAGAATGGGTTTAAATTATGTAAATTTGATTAAAGGGCTGAATAAGTTATAAAATAAAAATAAAAATTTGGAGAAATTTGTTATTAATATATAATCTTAATTTTTTTATACAGGATTTTGTTATAATATTATACAGATTAAAAAATTCTATCAAAATTTTGAAATTATTAAACACTACATTATAAATATCTGAGAATCTGATATTTGTATATTAACTTTTAAAAATGCTTTTATATATTCTTTTTTCATGATTTAAAAACATACTGAACTTATAAAATGATGTAGCATTGAATTAAAATATACATTTTTCGATCCACTTCTACCATACCAAAAAATTTTAATCGTTAAAAATAAATGAAAAAATAATTATTTTTTCGACCATATTCGCTTAGATCCTAATTTATATTTAAGTTTAAAAATGGTTTTCTCAAGTTCTATTGTAATTTAAATCGAGAGATTCGGTAAATAAATTATTAAAATTCCTTCATTTATTTTTTAGAAAAAATCTACTAAAGTTAAACTTTTTAATTCCTCTGTATATTTTCATATACTGTAAATTCATTTCAAATAACTTTTATTTAGAAATATCTAGGATGTATCAAAAACTAAATAATATCTTTTTACAAAATTTATTTCCTTTTATTATCTCGATTTTCGTATTTATCCAAAGATATCACTCCAAGTCGATTTTATAATTTTATCATGGATTAATATATTTTATTATAGCTAAAATCTATAAAAAAATTTTACTAGATTAAATTTTAAAGAAGTTAGTTTCTAAAAAAAATTAATTAGTTACAGGAAATTTAAATTTAAAAAAAATGAAATATGAATATAATTATCTAGTTTTTTTATATAAAAAATTATTATTATTCATTGCTAGTTTTATTTAATAATTAAAAAAAAAAAATTATGGAAGAATATAAAATAGAATTTAATTTTTCTAAAATTTTGTTACAATTAATTTAAATTATAGTCAATTATTTCATTGAATTAAATATCTTGGATAATTATTTGCTAATAATTTGAAAAAAATGTTTAAATTTTCATTCTATATATTAAAGTGCTGTTAAATTTTTTATAAAGTAAGAAAATAATTTGGTTAATTGAAAATTATAAAATTATTTATTGAAATTAATACTTAATAAAATAATATGACTAGAGATTGTGTTGAAAATTTGCTCGACCATTTAAACCATCAAAATAATTTTTACAAAAATATGACAAAAAATAGCATATATTTGAATAATCTATTCTTTAAAAACAATTTTATATAACGGTTTGGAAATATCAATCAATTTCTATGATAAATTATACGAAAAAAAGGTGAAAGAATATATTTCTGGAAATTTTTTTGAAATTGGTTAGGCTATTTTATCCTACTTGAAAATAAATGTTTGTCTTAATTATGATTATATATCAATGAAAGTAGATTAAAGTTTCTTAATACAGGGGTTTTAATAGCAATGACCCTTTTTTTCATTCCAATAGACCCTTTTTTTAGATTTGCGGGGTTATTTTTTTGATATAAAAATCAAAAGCGTTATTATTGGATTGAATAATTATTTTTACCAATCAAAAAATAAAAAAATAAAATACATAAGAACAATTAAATTTTAACCAATATTTACATATATTAATGTCCATAGGTGAGAGTGGCTTATTGATTAATAGAATTTCATCACAGGTCCAAAAAAAAAAAAGATCTATTGGAATGAAAAAAAAGGGTCTATTGAAATGAAATAAGGGGTCTATTTCTATTGAAAAAAGGGTCTATTGGAATAGAAAAAAGGGCCTATTACTATGAAAACCCCTTTGTTGTATTTTTAATTGAATTTACTTCCTAAAAAAAATTCCAAAAAGGAAATGTTTTTTAAAGAATATGAAAAAAAGAAATTTTAAAAGAAATTTTTTAAAATGCAGAAAAAGTACCAACTTTTAATTACTATAATTCGCTATATGAATTCCATCAGAGATAAACACGATTTTACGTAAAGAAATGCTGAATAATAAAATATCCATTTTTTTTTAATAAAAATCCTGCATTTATATTCTTATTAAAAAAATTTTTTTTGAAAAAAATACATCTTATATTTTATTAATTTTTTTAGCGAAAATAATCAAAAAAATATCGTAATATACATATGAAATTTGAGTTTCTTTAGACAAAAACTTTTTAAATAAGGAAAAATAAATTAGTTTTTTATATGCGCATTTAAAAGTGAATTTTAATATAAGCGGTAAAAATGATTATAGAAGGAAAAAAAAAAATTCAACTTTTTTGGATATCAAGATTAAACTTTTTCTATGAAATTGATTTAATTTTTGTAAACTTAATTATGATGCGGTTTTTTTTCATGTAAATTTAATTGTAATGTCTTGGAATAAAGGGTTAAAACGCTTTATATAATATTTTATACTTATAAATTCAACCAGTTAAAAAATATATATGATTTATACCCAATCTCAAAGAAAAGAGAGAGTGGTATATATAAATCAATTATTGAAACACTGAATAGTTTTTTACAAAATTGTATTTTTATTTTAACCATATCAAAATTTCAATGGTTGGACTAAAATGCATCTTAAAAAATTAAGTTAAATATTAAAGCGCTAAAATCACGTGTTTAGCGTAATATTAATGATTCTTGGCTTAAACTCAAGTAAAATATAATGTATATCAAATAAGACAACTTTTTAACGTATTAAGATCTCAGAAAAATATTTATATTTAAAATATCGATAATAATATTGGGAATATTTTGCTGAGAATATAAGCTTAACATTTAATAGAGAAGCCGAATATAATCCAAATTATTTAGCCATATTGGGAAATTGCCATAGTTTGAATAAAATCCTTTTAAAAAATCATCATTCTCAAACATTATGCTATTTGGATCGATTGGACTAAGTTGCTCTAAAAATGGACCTAATTTTTCTATAAGTTTTGGTGTAGAAAAGTCCACGCTTTCCTTTAATAGATACAAAATAATAAGACAAACTTCATCTAAATATGAAATGTGGCCATAGATGTAGCTGCATGAACATACAGTATCTACATCATGACAAAAAATGCAATTAAAACGCTCCCAGGGTCTTGTATTGGGCATTTTTAAGAGACCGAAGATCTGTTCACTATAACTATAGTTGGAAAATTCAAACAGAGAGTTCAGAATGAAATTTTTGTATTTGGTAATCTTTACCCCTTTATCAGCAAAAAATTTTAAAATTTTAAATCTTGGGTTTCTCAAGAATGATATGAGAAAACTCCGATCAGTTAAAATTGACATTTTCTCGGTAAAGGATTCAATTAAATTGGTTGGAATTTTCGAATCGATTACTCGATCCGAAAGAACTTCAATAAGAGGTACACTGGTTTGGGGGTCTATGTTCAGATCGATTTGATCCAAATATTCTATTAGCTGTACAGAAGTATTCCTACTGAATAATTGAATCCATACCTGCCCGTTTTGTGCATTAATATCAGCTCCATTAGCAATAAGATACTTAAATGATTCTACGAAAAATTTATTCGATTGTATATACGGATTACAAAAACTAATTAAAGGCTTGCCATTTTGAGCATTGATTTCTGAGCCATTTTCTACCAGCAGCTTTATCATCTCTATGGAGTTTCTATTATGGCAGACACTTATTAAAGGTTGCCCTTTTTGGCAATTAATTTTGCACCCATTTTCTACAAGAAATTTTATAGTTTCGTAGCTATGCCCTATAATACATGAGTCGACAAATGCTTGCCCATTTTGTAAATTTACATCGGCGCCATTTTCAACCAGATATTTGATAATAATGAGAGATAATGAATTATTGCAAGCATTAACTAAAGCCTGGCCATTTTGAGCATTTACGTCAGCACCATTTTCGACCAGATGTTTTACAACATTTATATTTTCGTACTGAGAACAGGCATTTATCAAAGCTTGATCATTCTGTGTACGAATATTCGCTCCACTTTGAACAAGAAAATTAAATAATTCTATCTTACTATCATCCAAGCAAGCTGTTATAAAGGCTTTATCATTTTGAGAATGAATATCAACGCCTTTTTCAATTAAAATTTTTACTTTTTTCAAATCGCCAGATTTAGAGCATGCATTAATTAATGCTTGCCCATTTTGAGCATTAATATTAGCCCCATTTTGCATTAAAAATTTAAATGAATCAAAATTATTATTCTGTAAACAGATCTCAATGAATGCTTGATCATCTTGTGAATGGACATCAGCTCCATTTTCAATTAAATACTTAATCACATCCAGGTTATTGTAGTTCATGCATGCATTAATTAGGGCTTGACCATTTTGTGAATTTACATTTGCACCATTTTCAATTAGATATTTAATGGCGTCCAGATTCCCGAGTTTCGAACAAGCATTAATCAAAGCTTGATCACTTTGAGCATTGACATCTGCGCCACTTTCGATCAAATATTGAATAACATCAACATCTGTATATTCTGTGCAGGAGATAATTAGAGCCTGCCCTCGTTGTGCGTTAACGTCGGCACCGCTTTCGATTAAATGCTTGATTACATCCAGATTATTGTAATTCGAGCAAGAATTTAATAAAGCCCAACAGTTTTGAGCATTTACATCAGCACCAATTTCGATAAGGTACTTGATTATTTTTAAGTTGTGCTCTTTTTCACAAGCATCAATTAGAGATTGATCTTCGGACATATGGATATCAGCACCATTTTCAACAAGATATTTTATTTCATCAACATTTCCGGATCTTTTGCAAGCAATTAATAAAAGATGGGACATTCTATCTTTGAGCATAGATTCCCAATTTTCAGTATACTCTTTATGTTCGAAGTTTGCTGAGGAACTAAAAAATGTCGCGAAAATACTAATTAACTTGTATAAAATCCTTGGAGCTTTTAATGAATCTTCACCCCGATAAAAATAAAATCGATTATAGATTTCATCAAACATCAGCTTCTCCATATTTACCATTTCAGAAAATGAAAAATATCCATTTTCAATAAAAAAAGCTGCTATATCTGGGCTTGAATCACGAATGCAAAGCATAAAAAAATTTTGGTCAACGAAGTTTCGGATACTAGGATAATTCTGGTGAAGATAAAGTATCATTCGGTAATGGTTTTTTTGAGCAGAGTGAAGTAAAGCAAATTTCAGTATAGTCATCTTGTTGCAGCACTTCTTATAAATATAATCAAACAATTTGAAATGTCCACGTTTGCATATGGTAGTTATATAGTCATAATTGAAAAAGTACGAATTGTAGCCCTTAGAATTTAAATATTGCATAGCATTAACATTCCCATATTTGACTGAAGTGAGCAAAACTGATCTTGGGATTATTTGCATCTTTGGACAATGTGATTCCAAATACTCAAGAATTCGAATATTTCCATAGCCGCAAGCCATATCGAATGCCACATTATCTAAACGTGAAATATCGCCACCCTTTTTTATTAAATACTCAATAATCTGAATATCAGAGTTGGCTATTGCTGGGTAAAACAATTTTTCTTTTTCTTTAATCACTAAACCGTTTTCAAATAATAGGTTCAAAATATCGAACCTTCTTTCTTTAACAAATTTTAAGTAGTAGTTAAAATTCACCTTGTTTAAATCAATTTGTATATGCTTTTGAAGTACTTTTTTTCGAATATTAAATTCTATTGAGTCGGGGGTGGAATTGTGCGAAATAAGAATGAGATTCAATAATTCGAAATTTGAAGAAAGTAGGGCAAGTCTTATGGATTTATAGCGGTTTTTTTTCAATAGAATTAAGGGCTTAGAATAAACTACTGTGCCTAATTTGTTAGATTTGGATCGATAAACGAAAATGTTTAACAAGAGTTTAACAACGTGCACCCAAGAATTTTTAATAGCATAATACAGAAGATTTTGGTTTTTTTTGCTAACTTTAGCTCCGTTGAATAATAGACTCAAAACTAAATTTTCGTTCTGAAAAATCCTTGGAAATTTTGCAGGCAACCCCAAATTGAAATCGAAAACACTATTCTTTCCAAACCTTGTAAGAAAAAACTCGGATCTAACTTTTGTTGATTTTGAGATTCTGCTAAAAGATTTCGATAAATATCTCAATTCAGGATTTTGAGAAGTGACAAATATTCGCTCGATAATTTCAAAATTTAGAATTTCCTCCATGTTATTAATACTAATATTAAAATTAAATGAAAAGGGTTTTAGATGATTGGTGAATAGGAAGAAAGGAAGATAAAGGTAACTAATTAAAATTCTTTTTTTACAATAAAAACTGAAGGGCCTTAAATTATTTCCAGAAAGATGTTACAAGTTTTGCAGAAAAAAATGAAAACTGATACTGAGACAGCTTCGGGGGAGTTTGAGGAATAATTTAAAAACTTCGATTCAAAAAGAGTTGGTAATAATTCTAATGATTAATTTATAAAATATAGATGGAATTCAGGCTTTTTTTTTTGAGAAAGTAGGGATAGGGGTTTAAACCGATATTTTCATGAATTCATATTATATCTGTTTAAATTAAGCTTTAAAAATCGTAAACATTATTGAATTGTGTGGAGTTTGGCCAGAATAGTCAATAACCTATTAATACATTTGTTAAATATGAAGTTATTATTACATGATCGTGCTTTTTTTTGGTGATAAGACTTTTAATAACCCCTTAAATATGTACATCGAATTAGAACTAACAAATAATATTGTGCTTTCTAATACGCATAAAGTCATACTTCCAATAATATGTCTCCTTTTTTGGAGCTTGCCCTTTCTAGGCAGATAGCAAGAATTGACTCTAGGTATGAATCAGTATTAATTAG
>LSSL01000963.1:26652-41939 GCA_001953115.1 Smittium mucronatum
TTTTTTGTATCACGGAATTTTATTGTAAGATTCAATTCATTAGTTATCCTCCCAATTCACACAATAAATTTAGTTGTTTGTTACCAATCCGAGTTCGATATTACTAAGTACGTGATTGGGTTAATGAACATTTTGTTTAAGTTTGTAATTGCTCGTAAAATGTATTTATTAATTTCTTTGCCAACCTTATTTGTAATAAAAGAAATTATGTAACTAGCTGAAATTCAAGTATTCCTTAGAAACTCAAACTTGACATAAATGCGTTGGATTTTCTGGTTTAAAAGACACTAAATAACCATTCCACACCCTTTCAAAGTTCCAAAATGATTCTAATTCAGTTATTGTTAAATGATCCTGGATGTTTAATCGGGGCAACAGCTTCACATTTGCAAATAAAGAGATACAGGTACCCCTCGATTTACACGAGTATTTTTTGAAAAAAAATTGGCATAAAATAAAATTAGCATAATATGAATGCATTATTATGCGCCATTCACAGTTTAATCCATAAAAAAAATTATAGGATTAAATTAGCGAAAAATAAGTAACTCTTTGTATCTTATATTGTATTTTGTTAAAACAGCTATAAAATATCGCATATATCAGATTATTGGCAAAAAAAATAAATTAATTAAGCAGTGAACATAGTCAAATTATAAAAATTGATCCAGAATACACTTCTCACTCTATACGAATTTTTTTCATCATATTTTTGGGTTATATAAAACTAAATAAAGAAAAAAACTGAGCTGAGCTGATAATAAGTTAGTTATTCAAAATTTTAATAAACTTTCTGTGTAATAAAAGTTTTTTAGGCTTGTTTAGAAAGGTTAAAAACTATTCTAATGTTAATTTAGTGCAACCTTCCGATATAAAATTTTATTATAAAAGCCATAACCTTAAATTTCAATGAACGATATTAGATACTGGATAATTTGATTAGAAATAATGAAATATTATGTATTAATAAACGAATTATTAAATTTCAACTTTATATGTCTTCTAATTTTTTATAATTGTCAATGTTATTTTTTATAAAGATAAAAGAAATTTACTCAACCCAGTCCTACCATTTAAAAATAGTTATAAGTAAACATGATTCATTATCGTTTCTGGTAGCTTAATTCAAATATCATACAACATAAAATAGTTTTACTCAAACTATATAGGAAAATCCCTTATAAATTGCTTATTACCGCTTTAAAATTTAAAAAATCTGCATTTTCATATCGAATACCCGTTAAAGTTTACTCCTTTTCTAATGAGATTTAGAAAAAAGTGGGACCAAATAAAAAAAATATACAATTTGGAAAAAGTGAAACCAAATCAAAAAAGCAAATTTGAATTTGAAACAAGTGAATGCAATTTGGTCGTAGTGCATCTAATTAAAACAAAGTGAAAGAAAATTCAAATTAGAGCGGCAAATCACGAAAAAATTAAAATTAAAATCAAAAAAATTGAGCCCAATTTGGTGCGAATTAAAAATAGGTGTCAATTTTAATTCAATTTTGTTTATTTTGAATTAAAAAATATATATGTGAGCTTATTTTCCAATTCATTTGTCAATTTTGGTAATCTGAGCAATAATTTTTTAAGTACTATAAACTTTCCAATCGGAAGTAACTTTTTTTAAAAAAAATTTTCAATAAAGCTGCTCCAAAAAAGAAATTTTTATTATTATTATTTCATTTTTTTATCAAGCAAATTAATTTCTGAATTGCACCATTTGAATTATATTCCGATTTCAGCGATAAAAGGAATAAAGTTCTCAAAAAATAAAAATTTCCAAGATTTTTATTGGTCTAGTTTATGTAAACTGATATTTTTAATATCAAATTTCACTGCAATAATATCGACACTTCTGAAAAATTATTAAATTTTTCTGAATGATTTTTTCCCCCGAAAATGCAGTTTTAAAAAATTGATAAATTGGAAACAAAAAATTATGTAATAAAAAATATATTAGGTGGAATAAGACTTAGAAAAATATAAAAAACTTAATTATTATAGAAAAATAATCAATTGTGATCCTTTTCTTACATTCCTTGGCTGAATCGCAACCGAAAAAGAAAACTTGTAATGTCCTATAAACTTTCTTCAAATTTCTGATGAAACAGCTCAAATAAATTCTTGAATAGTAGTTTCTTTAGTTCTGATTGCCCACTCAACTCTTTAAATTGATGATTTGAGTCACCAGTATGAATTATTATAATTTTTTCTAATATAATTTTTTTTATCTCGGAATTTACAACACTTCATGCGTTTTCTGTTGGGCTTAGCATCTGGGAGTATTGCTCATTATAAAAAAATGCAACAAAATCTTATTGATATGTTTACTTCCCTAATTATTCAATGAAATCAGTTTTTATTTGAACAATAACTGTGTTTTGTTGGGGTATTCCATTTGATAGAGTTTCCTGCATTAATTCGTCCACCCAAGAGCTACAGATATAGATTGAGTACATTATAATTTTGGTTTTATAATTTAATTTTTTGACAGAAGAAAGACTTCCAACCATATTTGCAACAGATTCTCTTGGTAAAACTGATTTTACAACATCCCTTTCACCTCTCTTTTACCTTCCACTGGTTCTTCTAATGAAGAGATTGATGTTACTCTCGTAAATAAAAATGATGAAATTCACAGGGTTAGAGTAATCTAGGAAATATTTAATTAATCCCTTTTCTTTTCTTTATTTTTCCGAGATTTATCCTGTGTTAGCTCAAAATGGGTACTCTTAACAGTAAAAGTTCTAAATTTAAAGTTCTGCCAATTTTTTGAGTACAAACTTTAAATTCATGTTCCAAAAAGATAAAATGGGAAAATTCCTTGAGAATATACAATGGAATTTCCGCAAATTTTCGGATCACGAATTCATTTTTTTCATCTTTTAGCTTTAAAATACCATATTTGATAACATCTTGATTTTCGGTGTAATATTTCCGGTTTTAATCTGATTTTATGTCGTAGTAATTGGAATTTCATGCGCAGAGTTGAGACTATATAATTAATTTCTATTTTCAGCGGATTGTATCACAGCTGACCTTATTGAAACAGGGTTTTTTCTGTATTATCACCTTTTTACTTGCTCATTTATCCATTGAATAATATTATTCAACTCCAGCATAACTTTATTTATATCATTTTCCTATTCAAAGAATTTTTTTGCATAAATTTAAATCACATAAAATTTTATTTAATGAGAATTTTTTTCTTTTTCTCGTTGAAATCGGGATATAATTCATATAACACAATTCAGAAATGAATTTTCGTGATAAATAATATTAATATTACAAATAGAAATTTCTTTTTTGGATCGGCTTTATATCTATTTCTCTTTTTTTTGAAAAAAGAACTTACGATTGGGAAGTGTAAAATTTTCCGTAAATTCATAGCTTTTAATAATTATTGTTTGCACTCCAAAAATAGACATATAAATTGGAAAATAAGTTCACAAATATATATTTTTTCTCAATTTAGACGCAATAGAATTATAATTATCGCCTATTTTTAATTCGATCCAAATTTTGTTAGCCTTTTTCGTAATTGGTATCTAATTGGAATTCATTTTCACTTTTTTTTCAATTAGATGCATTACGACCAAATTAAATTCGTTTATTTAAAATTAAATTCACTTATTTCAAATTCAAATATACTTTTTTTTCATTTGATTTCACTTTACTCAAACTGCGTTGTCTTTTTTAATATATGGCTCCACTATTTTCAGAATTGCATTAAAAAAAGGTGTATTTAAACAAGCTCAGCAATCAATATTATTTTAAATTGGATTATTAAATCAAGAAATTTTTTATTCGAAATTATATTGGCTAATTAAATTACGCTAAAAATTAGAATTCACATAAAAAAACGAAAGAGAATTTTACATTTCGCGAAACATCAAAATTGGCATAAAATAAAGTATGCCTGTAATTTAGTAAAAAATTTGTTATTGACAGGCGTTTAAATCTACAGCCAACTTGCATCAAAGATAAAAATATAATTTATTAGGAATTATTTTTTACTTATAAAGGCTAAAGGCTACGAAAATTATCACTCCGAGTATCAGAAACTAATTAAATATAAGAAATTATTTGCGTGAATAAATAAAATAATAAATCTTTTAAGTTTTTTTTCTACCATTGTATTATTCGAAGCGTATAAAGGACACAAAAGAAAAACACACCATCTAACCATATATTTTTTAGTTCCAAAAATGTTCTGAGAATAATTAAAAAAAAATTCGTATTTGATGGTTTTTTAAAGGAACAGATTAATTTTTAACTATTTTTCGTATTCAAATATAACCACTTCAAATATTGGCAGAATAATAATAAATGATCGAATGAATAATTCAAAAATTTTAGATAGTGCAATCAATTATGGGAAATAAAAACTGGTGGATTTAATGTATTCAATTATGGAATTTCTAAATATGGGAAATCCATTTGACTTATTGGAATCCAGATTTCATGAATAAATGTAAATTATCAATCATCAAATACTTCAGATATCTTGTAATCAGCTATTCAAAAAATCTTTCAGTATCCTGGTCTTAATCTAAAAAGATCAACATCTTAATTATTTTTCAGCAGATTAAACAATTTTATCCATCTTATTTTTTTTAGTTAAATCATGAAGGTTAACTTTTAACAAAATAATTGGCTCTTTTTTCACTAAATTTTATCTAAGCACCTAACAGCCATTTTTATTCCATTTAAAGAACCCTAAATAACTAACCAAGAAAGGTAGGAGTCATTCTCACCTTATTTACTTAGAATAAATATTAGAACAATAATTTGTTTATTATATCTTCGAGTTTCTAATTATTTTGTTTTCTCGTTAAATAATCTTAAGTATAATTTATAGACAGAGTATTTAAGCTTTGAAGTTTGATTAAGAAAAACTAAGATTAAATGATAACTGTTAAAAATTTAATCTAAAATAAGAGGAAAATCTGGTATACGATCATTTTAGTAATTTTCTGAAAAAAAATTCTGGAATATGAAATATGATTTTTTTTACCTTATGAAAATCTGACGAACTTCGCGCAAAAATTGAAATAAATTTGGCTAACCAAAAGTTTAGGTGATAAACATCTGATTATTACATTTAAAATTTGTCTAAATCTTTAAAAAACTGTTTATTTAAATCAATTGATGGCATTTTATTTATAAAACAGCCAATTTGGAATTCCCGCTTTTCAGTAATCCGAAAATTTAAAATTAAAATTGACATATTATAAGAAATTATTTTGGTATTGAATTTTAAAAAAAAAAAAATTCGATTTAAATAGGTTAATTCAAATTTTGGAAAGAAAACTTTTAGTTTTGTTTAAACATGGAGTCGCTTTATAAGAATTCTAATATCAAAGATTCAAAATATCCTAAAGCCATAATATTACCTCTTTATTTTTTAAATCAAATTTTCATCTAAATAGCATAGAGTATTAATTTAAATAAACAATACAATTTAAAACCTAATTATTTTTACTATATAAATCATAAATTGTAAATAAAAAAATTTTTATTTAGGGTATTTTTGCTATCGAGGCTCAAAATTTTCATATTATAAAATAATTAATAAAAAAAAAAAATCCAGCCCAAATCCACAAATTTTTAAATTAAATAACATTGTCACAAAATCGATAAATCATAATCAATCCCAAGTCCAAGGTGCCAATAATTATACACCATGTTTTCCAGAATCTTATTCTATCTAGATAAAAGCTATTGTTAAAATAAATTTTTTAGATGTATTTTTTTTTTAATTTCATCCCTACCTCTTCTGCATGAATTTGTTTATCTCTTTTGATATTTTTCTTAATAAATATTCTACAACTTAAGTATAAAATGAAAATTCAAAGCTCGGCTCGGCTCGGCTTGACTTGTAAGTTGAGGTTTTCAATATTTCACAAAATATTCATTACTTACAGGTTACTCAATAAAAATTTTAAAATTTTATAAGTAACTTATTTATTTATAAGTTTAAACTTAAGAATTTTAGAATTTCTAAACAGAACATTTAATTAAGGATGAGTTTTTCTTGATTTTTTTGTTTTTCCTGCTTTCTTCCTTTTTGAAATTAACATATTCTCAGAAAATTGGTTCTCTTATATTCACTAAAAAAGTATAAATTGCTACATTTTTTTTTTTTAAAAAACTCTTTAAATGAGAAATAATTTTTCTTTTGTATTATGAAAATAACATCACTAAAAAATAGTATACAAAATTTGAAATTATCTAAATAAAGCGTATTAAACTTTTTAGATATAATTCTAATATTTTCATCGAAAATGATTAATTTAGAAAGAATATATATATAAACTTCAGCCCTTATGCCCATTGGATTTAAAAAAAAAGTTACATCTTTTCCTAAAAGCTATTTTTAATTTATTTGTCTAAATTAAGGAGATTTTAATCCTCGTATTACTTTAAAGCGGTTTTCGATAAACCTATAAATTAAATGATATTTGATCCTTTTTATCTTTCAAACTCATTTTTTATAGTTTTTTAAAAATTTTCGAGTGCATTTTTTGTCGAGGGTCATAAAACTGATGATCATTAGTACCAATTATAGTTTTTTTCGATTAAGATTGATATATCTATTATTAAGCTATTCATGAAGCTGAAATTTCTCTATTTTAGTTTGAATAAAACTTTTGCTTTTTCAAATAAATCTTCATATTACCAATATCTAAATAATGCATATATTTTTGTAAATAATATCTTTAAATAGACCGTGTTATTTTCCTAGTAAATATTTTATGTTTTTGCTGAAATTGAGCCAAAAATTTATAAATTTATATTTTATTTTGAGATTTCCCATCGATTTTGTCGTTTGCAGTGCCGAACCTGTCATCAAGATATTTAATTTTAAAACAAAATCTAATTTAATAGCTTCTTTTAAGCAAAAATTAAATATCCAAATTTAATATTTGTTATCATCTATACTCACTGCAGCAAAAGCAACAGGTAATAAAGACTAGTTTTCTTCGGTAATAATAAAAAATACAAAACAGAAACAGAAACCACCTTTAATCAATTTAAAGGTGGAGTAAATATGAAAACTCGAAGCAATTTGAAAAACTTTAACCGTGTTTTAAGAATTTATCAATAATTTCATGTCCATATGTTCTAAAAAGTATCCCGCGACATTTATATATGAGTCTCTATCGAAAAATCCCACATTTACAAGATAATTTTCCAAAATCCTTGTCGTTATTAATTCGATTCTTTTAATATTTCTACTGTGATTTTTTCGTGTGGAATAAATTAATCGCAAAAATACCTTTATAATTTCTGATTCCAGTCTCTGCTTTATTTGGTAAGGACTAAATAAATCTTCATTTTTTGTAATTATCTTGCTTTAAATTTATTTTTTCTTAAATTCAAAGTTGTTATTTGAATTTTGAATGTTATAATAGTTTTTTTGATAGTATTAATATAATCTTCAATTCACAGATAACCTTGGAATTCAAAATTGTTTTCATTAAAGCAATAATAAACTATGGATTTGAATTTCTTGAGAAATTTTGAGTAAATTCTTTTCGTGTTTCTTATTTTGAATCTAACTTCAGAATATCCAGCCAAGATCCTGTTTTTATTTGACTTATTCATTTTTTAATATTTAATCGAAGGGTTTAGGATATTTTTAGGTTTTTTAAGAGATTAAAAATATTTTTTTGATGGTATTCTTGATTATATACTACTAGGTAAAACCGATTAATTTATAAAAATAACACATTTTTATATTATATTAAAAATTTGCAAATTGGAAATTTTAACTTCATTTTAAATAATACTATAAGACAAGATTTTTTTAAGATAAGCATGAAAAAATGTACAAATATACTATTATGCAAATATATAAACAGAAAAATACAATAAGGTCTATTGGTATATTTAATATTGCTTATAAATATCTCATTTCCTAAATAATTAGGTATATAAGCTTAAGATTCCTTAAATTTCTGGTCCATTTATTAAATTTCAAAAATTCTTTATATTTATTAGAAATATGATTTAAATATCATTAATTGAAATAATTTTTCATATTTTTATAATATAAACCTAACCAAAATATTTTTTGAAGCGGTAAAATGATTTTTTTTTAGTTTATTGATGCTTATTTAATAATTTTAAATTGGTTTTAATATCAAATCTTTTCATAACTTTAGTAATCAGAAAATTAAATATAATCATGATTCAATTTTTAAAATACATGCAGCTTAAAGACTTTTGGTTAATATCTTCTGATGGTAAGATTTATTTGTATTTTAACAAATATCAGTAAATAAAGCTTTTTTCTTTTTGAGATGTTAAATTTTTTAGTATGTATCATAAATATTTGATTTAGTATGTTGAGGTGTATTATCAATTGCAAGGGAAATGAAATAATCATTATTCTTCCGAATTGGTGCACATATAAGTATTTATATGAGCTCAATATAGATCAAAGGATGAATTGTAATATACCAAATGAAATAATCCAGAATAATCACATGAAAAATTATATCGCTTTGATTTAAATTTTACCAATAAAGATTAAATAAGAAGAAAAATGATCATTTAACATTTCCAGCACATTTTTTGAATAGTAATAATGAAAAATAAATTCAAATTTTAACAAATAGTTAGTTTGGATTTTGTGGAGTATTTTTTATGATAAATTATTATCTTTGCCTGATGTATATTCTGTTACAAAAAAATTTTGTGATAAAATATCCAGAAATATGAAGAAAAGATCCAAGTACTCATTTTAAATTGAAATTTAATTAATTATTTTTTCCTATAACATAAAAAAATTTCAATAAACCATTTTTTGCTGAAGTATATATGTTGGGGTTATCCTTGGCTTGGTGAAGACTTCCGCTTCAAATTTATGCGATCCTTAGAAGCTAAGATCTGTTCCTGGCGCTTGTCGGTAATTACTGGAACCTGTTTACTAGTCTTGGAAGTTGTGTCAATTTAGAGAGATTGAGTTTTGCTATATTTTTTTCATTTAATGTGAAGTTCAACCGGTGTGATGTTGAGTCTATAATCTTGTAATAAATGGTTAATAAAAGTTATTAAATTAAATTTTATTTTATATATTTTATTTATATATTTTTATTTTTATTGTTTATTGGATTTTTTTATTTTATTTGTGAAAATTTAAAAAAAAGTAATCTGTTACGAAAATTAAATTATAATGTATAATAAAGATTTAATTACCTGTTATACTATATGTTGAATATTAACTATAGAATATTACAATAAGAATAATATCACGACGAAGCCTATAACAAATTTTTAATGAATTTTAATTATCTTCTCCGTGCCCGTTCAAAATTATCTTTTTCTGTGGTATTTATAGGGTAAGATTTCGTAGATCATCTTTAATTATCTATTAGGATCTTCTTGTTTACAATTTTTCTATTAAGGTATTTTAACCCTGATAAGATTATTTACAAAAACACTCGCAGTGTTTCGAGGCAGTCACAAATTATAATCTCGATTTAATTTTAATTTTTAATAAATAATTACTGAAACTGGATGGGCTACGGAAAAAATTAAAATAACTTTCTTTGTTAGTATAATAATAGTTTTGGTGTTGGTTAATTTAATAAGTTTAGCAAAAGCTCTTTCTAGATATGAATATAGTGTTTTATTTTGGTTAATTTAATATGCTTAGAAAAAAGCTCTTTGTAGTTATGATAATAGTAAAATAATGTTTAATTTAATTTTCTAGTATGTTTCTTTTTTGAATCTTATCTGTAATTTTTTGTAAGAGGTTTTATTATTCATCTCAAGCATCATATAACTCGTGGTAGAATTTTTCAATATCTGAACCTCCAAATATATATATATATATATTATTAAATTATTAATTTTACAAAATTCAGATTATATTTTTTCTAATTTATGTTATTTAGTATTTTTAATTCTTAAGAAGATCTAGCATTGATAGTTTTGATATTTTTTTGAATATTAATTATTAAATTTTGATATGGTCATTATTGGTTAAAAGAAATATTTGTGTAAAATTTTGAAAACTTCGTTTTAAATATAGGTAGATAGTGTAATATAAAAACCACATTCATGAAAAAATTATCCTATTTACTGCATTATTCCAAATAAGGAATATTTATAAGAGGAGAGCCGGGTATAAAAAAGCAAGAAAAAATATTCGATAATTAATAAGAATTTTTCCCACAGTTTTCACCCGTCTTTATCCTGTGTTAATAGTTATTAATTATATTTCTAGTTCTTGAAATATTAAAATACACTATAAATGTATTATGTCCTAATTATTATATCTATTATTTATTCAATCAATAATTATAGGCTCTAAAAGCTAAATTAAAAAAAAATTATATATATCACAGTTTATTGTTATAGCTATATTTTTTGCCAATTTCATTTAATAAAAAAATGAAAATATAAATATTTAATTTAATTTTCAACTTATATATATCATTTATCTATTTCGAATTTTAGAATAGGTTCATATTTTTCATTATGAAAATTTACGTGTTTATTATTTTTTCAAAACTAAAAAACCCGTTTTGAAAAGTACAATTACGGATATAATAAATTTTATGAAAATAATTATGGATTTATAAATAAAATTGAATAAATTTTTTGCGTCCAAATTTCTTACGAACATACCTCACAATAAATTTTTAGATGTATAAACATTTATTGTATTTTCTCTATAAAAAAATATCACTTGAGGAATTTTTTTTGATATTTTTTCATTGTAGAAAATTTAGTAAAGTAAAATAAAGTACATTTGTAATTTATTGGATACTTTAAAGAAATTAAGATTCCATATTAATATTATCTATTATTGAAAATTTGAAAATTTTAATAATTTTCAATTAATGGATAAATTTCGAAATCCTTTCTTGAGAAAAATTTGAAACTAATTAATTTTCTTATATCTCAAAAGTCTCAACTTGTTTAAAAAAATTGTAGTCAAATTATATACACATAAAAATATTATAATGAATAATTTTAAAAAATAGAAGCTATTTTTTGTAGTCAAATTTAATAAACTTTCTTGAATATCTATAAATAAAAAATCATATTTATTCTTTAATAAAATTATCCAAATTTTATAGGAATCGCAGATAAATTTTCTTTTAATTGGTGATCAGTTTTCGATTTACTAATAAAACTATTTCACAATAACATATAGACTCCATAATAACGAAATGAATCTAAAGGTTTATCTAATTTTTTCTGATATGATAGAAAAAAAATTATATTATATTTAAGAATAGTAAATTAACTATGGAACATTTTACATATTATGCATAGTGAATATAATAAGTTGATATCGCTACGTATAAATATATACGCCTATAATACGAAAGTTATTTATTTGTTTAAATTGGTCTATTTTAACCCAAATTATAATTTTTAAATATTTAAAATTCAAAATAATAAATTCAATTCCTTATGGAAATTTTTATAAGAAGTTAGGAATAGAGTTTTTTTCTATTGGAAAAATATTAATATTATTTAAAGGGAAATTTTTTATAATTTTGAGGGGAAGCTTGAAATTTTTTAAAATTAAAATAGTATTTTTTTAAAAAAATGACAGAAGAGACAGCTTTGTATTAATTAAAATCTTTTAGTTTAGTATAATAAATTTTATTTAATGTTTAATGTTTAATAATTTTTATTTTAGTTACAATTTTTTTTTTTAGCTACCATAAAAATCCATAGAGTTTTAAAAAAATAATTAATAAAAGTTCGATTATACTTTTAATGATGGTAATTTGAGGAAATTGTATAATTTTCAACCTCCAATTTCAATTTTTAAATAATTATGTTTATAAAAAAAGTTCTTAAATTCGAGATTTCAGAAAAAATTTAAATTTTTATTAGGAATTTATTCATAAAAATACGTGTTTTTTAGGAAAATTATGCTATTTTACACAAAAAAAGATATCTTGGAAAAATTATACAAATTATTTCATAAATATCTTTATTGATACACAAAAAATAACTCTTTTTTAAAGGAAATTTATAATTAATATAATAATTAGGATATTTTTTTTGTTTAAAAAATATAAATTTTCCGAAATCTTGCTTTCCTGACCGAAAACTAAATCTCAACTCTAAAATCTAAAAAATATTACCGAAATTTGATGATAATGTCAAAAACATATCTCCTGAAATAAATCACATAAAAAAAAATTTTATGGTGAAATTTTAAATTCTAGATAAATAAGTTTTAAATACGCTATATATATTCTCTAAAAAGAAAGTTTCAATAAAAATACCTCGTTTAAATTAATATAACTGAAGTATAAAATTTAATATATTTATACTCGTTTAATTTATTTTGCACTAATAATATTTTATTCGAAAATCCCAGATTCATCTATAAAGACATATTTTCTTTTGAAATAAAATAAAAACCCATTTATATTAAAATTCTGATATAGATATATATTGGTGTGCACTTATATTAAATTTCAAAATTAAAATTAAAATTCCTAAAAATGGTATTTATATAAAAAATGATTCAAAATAAGTCATAAGTTTAACACTTAATTTGCAGTAAAATAAAAAATATAAGTATAGCTATGATTGAAATTTAATTTTTCCGTAATAAAAATAAAAGCAAAATTTTATTTTTTTACACGTGAAAATTTACGTAATTTGCAAAAGCCTGTTTATCTTCTAAAAAAATAGGAAAATTATAAAATAATATCTAGAAAAAGTCAATAAAAAATGATAAATCTTTTAAGAGTGAAGGTGTTTAATTAAAGTTCTGAAAAGATATGGTCTATTTTAGGATAGATTAATCAAGAGTAAAAACAATATATACTGAGTTAACTTAAAAAAAATTATTATAATATTTCGAAAGATATACTATGTGATGAAATAAATCTTTTTTTTATTCGAATCCAAAATAAATAGAAATGCTATATTAATTAATAATTTGATTGAATTATTACAAGGTATATGGATATTTTCAAATTGATACAACCTAAAAACTATCAAATCTGGATTATTCTGTATTATTTTTTGGAATTTCTGATAAAAAAAGTGTTTACACAAATATTATTGAGTATAATATGATTAGAAAAAGAAAAAAAATAAGATATAATGGTGCATCACATATAAAAATCAAAATAACTATAAGTTTCAGGTTTATTATAAGTAAAATGATAGAAAAACTAAGGATTGGGATAAAAAAAAAGTTGAAAAGTATAACTTACCAAAATTTTGAATATGACTCTCTATTTATATCTCAACTGGATCTGATTTATATTAATTTTATGGAAATAATGTTAATTATGTATATTTTTAATTAGAATAATAGATTATCAAATATTTTATCCTAATACTGCCCGAAAATATGTTACAGTCTAATTTTTTTTTAATTGGCCGACTTTCAAAAATGACATATTTCAATTATCTATTAAAAATACACCAGTCTGCACCAAGATTAATTTAAGAATATATAGATTTTGTTCAGATTTATTATCAAGACAAAAATTTTTTTTTATGATATGTATTTAGAGAAAATGAAGAGAATTTTAAGAACTTGGCAAAATATTTTCACTGCTAAGTTAAAACTGTTTCGAGAATAATGTATTTTTAGTAATATGTATTACTAAAATTTTCTTTATAAATGAATAAAATTTTCGAAAGATTTAATTTAAAAATCAAAAAAACATTTTTTATTGAAAAAAGAGAAACATATTAATAACAACCCATAATTTATAAGTATAACAGATGAAACTTATAATAAAAAAATTCCCCAATTCAAACTTGAATACATACGATATGTATTATATTAAGAAATTTAGTATTTATAACTTTTATTTTCATTTATCTGAAGGAAATATATTATTGTTTAGAAAGGGGTTTAATTAAACAAAATAAGTTATGATAAATTAAGAAATTAAATTCAGAAAATTTCAATAAGATTATATATTTTAGGATCAAATTGAAAAAAATGAAACCGATTTCGAAAAAATGAAAACCTATTGAACGCTAGAAAAATTTATTTCGAAAAAAGTATAGTGTTTTGATTTAAAGCTCAATCAATTGTAAAAAAAGTGAAATTGAATATGAAAAAATTAAATCCAAAATCAGAAAGTCAAACTAAGTGAATAAAATTATTAAATTATTCACAAAATAACATATCAAATAGCATTATCTCATCTAAAAAATATACAAATGTGGTCAATAAATTTTTTACACATTTATTGGATAACTACTTCTTATTATTAATCTATTTTAACCCCAATGATTCTATTCTCCAACTATATTTGTGCCCATTAACCATTTGGATCTCCATTATTTATTTTTCTAAGATTATCTAATTTTTTTTCTTAATATTAGATTGTATTTCACTCTATGCGCTCTCTATAAGATTAAGAATGTGAATATAGGCGTTCAGATAAGCAATCTCTACCAGTTTATAAGTTTATATTGAATCCCAAATCTCATTTTTAAATATTAGATTGATGGAAATTTTAAAAATATTTAAATATTATACGCCAATTATAATCACTTCATCCATCATACCTTTAATTAACTTATCTCTATAAGCTTAGATGTATATTTTTTATTTTAGCTATAAATGAAAAATAATAAGATCTGAAATCCCAGTTATATGGTGAAAAATTTTAACTTTAGTTTTTGGAATCTTCTATTCAGACATATCGCATTTTTTTGGTCTTCCACTAGATTTTTTCGAAAATAGATTTAAATTTTTCCAATAAAGATGAATAACTTTCCTAAAAACCCATACTGGAAAAACTTGGTTGCGTAATTAACCAGATTGAATTTATTCTCAATAGTTTTAATTTGGGATGGATCTATAAACTTTCTTTAAGTTGTGAAAGTTTTAAAGTTTAGGCCTTTCCGATTTTTTGTTGTAGACTAAGAAATGTAATTCCAAGATCAGAATTTTTTTTTCAACTTTATAAGATTTTAAACTGAATTTATTGTATTTTTTTATGCAAAGATTAATTATATTAACCAAGTATTTTAGATTCTCATAGCCTATTTCTATTATTAAATTTTTGGATTTTAACACCAAATTTTAACCATCTATAAATGGTAGAGTTTTTTTATATTATGAGAAATTAATAAATTGTATTATTAAAATCCATTTGAGTCTATTTTAATACAGTCTTATAACACAATGAAGATATTTTTTACAACAGCTGTTTACAATTTTAAGATTTACAAAATTATTTATATCAGATATATAAATAGTTAATTCAAGCTTAATCATCCAAAAATAAAAAATTGAATCTTTTTTAAAAAAA
>LSSL01000964.1:11230-22691 GCA_001953115.1 Smittium mucronatum
GGGGGGGGGGGGGGGTAATACGGAGGGTTTTTGTGAATCTAGCTGAAGAACTGCAATAAGCATATGGGACAATTTTTCATCGACTTCTACTTTAGAGATTTGAGTTTCGCTGACTTGGCGAACTTGACCGATTGGTAAAGTTGATGATGGTGCCAGAGATTCTTTTGCGATAAAAAAAAGAAGTGGAGGGATAATTAAGTAAAAAGGGAGGATGTGGGGTGGTATAAATAGGGAAAAGGAGAAAGTTAAACCTTGTCCAATCCGGAAGATTGGATGGTCATTTATTCGGATGGTAGTGGAAAAAGATTGTAAGAGCTCGGATTTAGTCCCATTGAAATATTTTTTAATTAAAGAATTTCGAGAATCTAGCAAGAATTTCGGGTCTCTACTAACAACCTTTTTTAATTTTCGAAAAAGAATGTTGGAAAAAATAGCAATTACGTTAAAATTCTTACTATGAAAAAAAAAAAAGAGATAATACTAGAATAAATTATATGATTGCTTACACCACCAGATTTAGGAACTTTTGCGACAGAAACAGATTGGTTTTGGGAATACATTTTATTGAAATCACTAAACAACCGTTCATTATCGACGACTAGAATACGATCGACTAGAGAGAAAATAAAAAGATATGTTTTCTTTTTTTTTTTTGGAACTAAACTTATTTTTTGATAGAAGTCGGGCTGTTTTTTGTTTACCCTTAAAGTCAGCGATGATATCTTGTAAAAGCTGGTAATTGGAATGGTCGATTTGATCGGAGGTGTCAATTATGAACCCAGATTTTGAATCTAATCAAATAAAGAAAAAATTTTATGTATAAAAATGGGGAAAAGGGGATGGTGTGGCTGGGGGGAGGGGAAGGTGGTGGTATAAATCAATTTAGTACATTTTGGGCTCAATGATAGCTGTTTTTCGATGGAATCTGCTAAACTCTTTACAACTTTTTTGTACAAAGAAGGCTGGTCACTGGGAGACAGATAACCGTAGTGGTAGACGAGAGGGTAATCAATAATACCATTGGATTCGAGTAGCGAATAGCTCAAGAACCCATCCTGGGCATTCAAAGGCTTTGAAAATGTTGTAGCACTAATAGTCCCGGGAACTACAGTCATACCCTAAAAATCCAATCGAAAAGGGGGTTAAGGATTATAAAATGAGGTGATAGAAGGGGATAAAGGGGTTTGGAACAAATTAAAATTATTTCTAAAGAAAAATAAATGATTATAGGAAAAAAAAAAAAACTTACTTCGGACGGATCGAGATTGATTATTATTGGAGTCTCTTGCTGTCTGATTGCATAGTTAGCTAGAGTGCGAACAATAGTGGTTTTTCCCGAATCTTTAGGTCCTAAAACAAGCATCCGGGGACCAAACCCATTTGCTCTAGATTGTTGCAGCGAAGTGTGTACATTCATATATATTGGAACCGGTGTCTCTGAAGCGGTATACTCTGAACTAACAGTTCCGCTATATTATTGATTTTAAAATTCAAAATCGGATCGAAATACCGAAAAATATGCAAAGATATACTGTATTGTAAAAAAGAGAGTAATAGAAAAAAAACCTTAATTCAATTTCACAACCTTCCCAAGTATATATGGCGAATTTAGTGCCGGAAAATTCGTATGCAGCATTGCTTCCCTATTCAGCACCAAACACTTCAGCAAACCCACTTTTCAAATATTACCCGACATACCCACAAGGATATTTAAATAAAAAAAAGATAGAGTTTTGGAAAAAAGATGGAAAATGCAAAGTAGAAGAAAAAATTATTTTTAAAAAAGAATGAAAACAAAAATATAAATATAAAAAAACAGCACAAGTGATAGTTTATAGGAAGAGGAAAAGCAAATACCTTGAATTTGCATGTATTATCGAAATCGACTTCGAGTCTCAATTCTTCATTTGGCTTTAAAACCACAGTTTTAGTTGATCCATTCATTTATTTGTTTATTTTTTGTAAGCTATTAAAAAAAAGGGGTAGAAAAGTTGTTTTTTTTTTAGGGATGATGTTCTCAACTCTTTTCAAATATAGAAAAAGAATTCTATTGAAAGTCAGTTCCTGAACTTTATACAATTACTCTGGAAAAAATACTACTAAGAGTAAAAACTATATTCGCTATTAGTGAAATAATTCCAAGTCTTGCATTAAATATTATTTAAAAATCATCGTTGAAGGAAACATTTCTTTTTTATTATTAGGATGGGAAGTGAATACACTACTATTGGTTGACGTCACTATTTACCCTTGACTATTGGATGTATCCAGAATAAAAAGTATTATTGGATAGTCGTGTACCTTTTTATAGAATTAAAAAAAAATAGAAGCTGCCGAGAAATTCAAAAAAAAAAAAAGATTTGATGTAACGATTTTTTAAAACCAGTAATTTTTTTTTGATTAGTTGATTCGTTGATTGGCAAAATATTTAGATCATAGTTTTAAACCATTGAAAAATCAAAATAAAACAACAGAAAGATGAATTTCCCGTAAAAAAAACAAGTAAAATAACAGAAAGAGCGAACGAGCGAAAAACAAAATATATGGACCACCATTTTACATATACATGTGTGTAAATAGGATTTTTTTTTGTAACACGGAATTTTATTGCAAGATAACGCCATTAAAAACCATACTAAAAAATATGAAAAAAAGAAAAAGTCGTATAGAAAAGACTATTATCCTAACTACAATAAGCTCCTCTGCCGGACTAACGGCTGCGTACCTGCGGACTAATGGTACAATCTACCAATCGAAAGACCCCCCCCCCTAGCATCGCTTCAAGTAGGCTGGATGATTGAGGCTACATACAGACAAGAATTATGCTCTTTGTCAATGAACAACAGTTCATTGAAGCTATTGAGCTCCTAGTCAGAGCCTACTTCTAACAGGATTAATAAAATTAGGCTCCTACCAAAGCGTGGGATTGTTCGACATGGCTTTCCTACAAATAGCTGTTAGACTCTGAGATCCGTCTGACTGTCGAACGCTGGACTTGTGCATTAGACTATGTCTCAGCTGTGCTAAACGATCGGTTCCCCCTGTTTCGAGATGGTCCTCCTCTGGAATCGCTGTCATCCGAATCGCTGCGTGCTGTCTCCACTATTCCCAACCAAGAATAGTACAACGCTGTGTGAAATTTTGATTTAGCGTACTTCGAAAAGTACACTATTAAGCCCTAAATCACGGCAAGTTATTTCACTCTTAGGGGATAAAAAATAGAGTTAAATAAATAACATCAAGGGGATTTTATTAAAGAAAAACCAAGTCAATGTATATATACCAATTTTTTCAAATTAAATTATGATAAATTCATAAAAGAGTACTGTTTTAGAAAAAATATTTCATTAAAATAATAATAAACAATTATCACGAAAAATTTATATAATAAAACACGATATCTATCTGTTTATGTTTATTATGTATTAAGATATTGGTGTTTAAGTGAAGCTGTGAAATTTTTATGATATTCTAGATCATATAATTATAACAATAAAGATACAACTAAGAACAATAATTAAAGTAAAGCATAAATTTTAAGATGTGTGTAAATTTTTAGGTATTTTATATTTATTGGATATATTTAAATACGCTCAAAGATAGCAATGTGTTTTTGCAATAAGTTGTTATCTATAGAAATAAAAATTACTCATTCAAATAAAAACAAGAAAAAAATGAATTCACTTCATCATAAAAATCTACAAACCAATATATCCTACAAGATCAACCATATCAATTGCTTCAAAAACTTCGAATTCAAAAATCACATCAAAAATCACTTGAACTTATACCATTTATGAATTTATATTCGTTTCAAAAGCCTCTAATAATTCAACTACTCCAAACACATCATCTACTGCAAAAACTGAAACCTATCCAACTGCTTTGACTACTGAAACCAACGGAGCTACTGCAACAATCGGTTCTAAAAAACCAACCACTGCATCCACTACAGCTACTGTAAATACTGAAACAAACGCATCAACTACTTAAATAACTTCAAAAACTTCAGCAGCATTAAAATTCTCAACACTCCCATATTTTTTCACCCACATAACTCATCGATTTAGTTTCACCATATCAAAAAATTTAATTTTATCTATTTTTCTCATTATTATAATTTTTAGTTGATTATTTTAAATATCATTTAGAACAATGTATTTTTCAATTGTTTTAGTAATTATAATAAATATATTATAAATAAAATGAGTTTTTTTTACTTGAATTTTTTTTAAAAATCGTATCTTTTATGTCTTAAACAAAAAAGCTCAACTCAATTTTGTATATTTTTTAAAATAAATATTTTTTTTTGTATAATTTAAAAATTATAATAAAAAATAATTATAAGACGTTTTTATGTCTAAGCTTGAATTTATCCTTATTTTCTTATGTATCCCAATATGTTTTCTTTGAAATAACAGTGTAATCTTAATTATATCAGATCTTTTTATTTCGAACTGGAATTAATATACATGAATGCATTCTTTTGTTCTTTAAATTTTTTTCCCATTTGCAATATATATCTTTCTGCGATAAATTTAACTCAAAATGTAAAAATACAATATCATGTATAAAATTCATAAGTGAATCAAAACTTTCAAAGATGGAAAAATTAATTATTTTTGATACTTCTTTAATTTTTTTTTCCGGTAACTTCTTATTTGAAATTTTTAAATAAAGTTTTCTCCTTTTTCTTGGGTGAGATAGAAATAATGATTTCTTGTTTCAAAGCTTTATTTTTCATATGTTATACTTTATCGAACTCGTAGATATTTTGGTTCTCAAAATATTAGATAGTTAATTTAAAAACATTGAAAAAATCGATTTCATTGGAGAAATTTTATCTTAGGAGCTTCTCATTAACAGTTCTGTTAAGTCTTTCCAAGGAATTTTTAGTTGATGGTCAAATATAAGACCCCCCAAGTCAACTTTGGTTTTTTCGAAATGGTTATTATTTATACTTTCAAAAATATCCATCATGAATCCAAAATAGCTCCGTTTTAGCATTGAATTTTATTTTTTTTGAAATCTCAAACATATTTTTGAATAAAATTTTCTGCATCCTGAAAATAGCTTTATATAAACATTCCCTTTGATATTTTTTCTTTTTTCCTAATATATCCTTTACATTTTTCGAAACACGAAACCAATAGTTTGTCCTGATGATATTCATAGAAAATATTTTTAGAGGTTTTTTTCATTTGAGGTGCTTAATCGGTTATCAGATTATCCAAAGTAAGATTATAACCAAAATATCCTTCTTCTTTTAGATATTTTTTGAAACCCCATCTGCATTCGTCACTGTTATATCTGATCACTGGATATATTTAAATTAGGAAAAAATTCTGTTTGATTTCCAAAACACTCGCTATTAATACAAGACGACATTCTTTAACAAGCTTGAATGTCGAATTTTCATGGAAATTTGATGCAGATGACATTTTTCCGGTCATTTTTTTTTGGATGTAACTAAAAATTTAATATATTCAGAAACCAAAAAATACCCTACAACATAAGCACCATATTCAGGATTAGAAAATTGCAAAAATTTGTTCTCCGGCATCTGTGTGGTTGGAATTTTTCAATTTTTATCCCCCTTTTTTAATAATGTTTCTTGCCGAATATATTTTTTTAATATCGATATAGATATCTTTATTTTTTAGATTTAAGCATTTTTTAATTTTGAAATGAACGTAATCCATCCGTGGAGTATTCCAGGATTTTATTTTTAATTATTCTGCCATTGGATAATTCGAATATGTTAGAGTGTGATTTCGAGTAGTAATATTTCTTTTCAGATTCATAAAGTTTTTCTATTTTTAATTTTCCATCGCATGTATTTATGTTTATGTTTACACAATAACATCCTTTATTTTTGCATGTTTTTATTAATTTTTAAGAAATCGACTCCCATTTTCTGAAATATGATTCAAGGTTTGTTTATTTTATTTTGATTCAGTTTTTTCGGTTTTATGGTATTATTATAAATAAAAACGAAAATAATTAACATGAGATTTTGATATAAACTAATACTTTGTTAATTAAACCAAAAGATATTATTATAAATCATAAAAATTTAAAAAAGGTTATTGCCTCCCGGAATTTAATATTCAGTTGTAAAAAGTAGTGATATCTTAAAATTGACATCATTCGCTACCATTGATGCTGGCTATATTTTTTAATTATGTTGAACATGTCGAATAATTAAATATAAAAAAATTGGATAATTTAAACCGAAAACGAAAAAAAACCCGAATTCGGATTTTCGTGAACTAATTTTTCAGTTTTTATTAGCAGAAATTCTGTTTAAGCGGGTTTCACAAAAGATGATTCAGTTTATTAATTATAATTTCAGATTTACATATAAATTTTCAGGGTTTCAAATAAAATTTCAGGCTTTTATTTTCTAACCAGATTTCTCTATAGGCATGAAAAGTGGTTTAACTTGAATTCAATATACAAAAATGCATATAATTATATATATTTGGAAAATAATAAATATGTTTTTTCAAAAAAAAAAAATTCTAGGGGTAGATTTTATGATTCCTACACCTTCGGAATGCACCTAATAATGAACTTTTAATTAGATTTTATTTTATTTTTTATTCATAACTATCGATAACTAATACAAATTTTGAGGAGGGTGGAGGCAAACACAAAAATAAACAAAATTAAATCGAAAAGCCCGTCTCTAAAGCTAAGAATATAATCTTTCGATTTCTGCTATTCATTATAAAAGACCACAAAGAGGGGCAAATCCACGAGAAATCATGAAAATAACAGGGCGAATTTTCCATCATTTGACATTATCGATTTTATTTTTATTCATTTGCAGATTTATTAGCCTGTTTAAACACGACAAATTGCATTTAATTTTGATAAATTTAAATCTTTTTATAAAGAATCGTTTTGATGTCATTTCTTCACATTTTAATTTTAATTTTTAGTATTTTATGAATTTTTAACTGGCTATTATATTATTATAGTTTTCTTGGATGGGACTAAAAACCCCCCAGAAATCTTGTACAAATATATACAAAAACGCTTTTTTTGTTTCTTGATAAATAATTATCGTTTATCGTTTTTTATTTGTTAAAATAGATCTCATGTAATGATTTTCATGATAATTTATGCTTTTAAAAGGTGAAAATATACTTAAATAGCATTTAGTGCATTATAACGCAAAAGTAAACTAGACTAATTTTTTTAACGTTATTTTTTAAATGTGACAGAGTAAAATATAAACTTTTATTGTGAGCTCAATTAATGAAAAATATTCAAGGTATCGAATTCGAATTCATTAGGGTTTTTTTATGTTAATTAACAGAACGCTTCTGAACTAGTAGTCTTTTTTTTATTTTGGGGAGACTTTTTATTCATGATTAAAAAATAATTATTTGTTTCGAAATAAAAGATCATCAGCACAGAGAACCACAGATTCGTATTTGCAGTTGGACAGGATCCTTGTCCACATGGGTTTCTATACGTTTCACTAAAGTAATCTAAATATATTATCAGGTAGTGTGGATCCATCAGTATATTGTTTAGAAGCTGGGGATACGAAATTATCCTTAAAGATTCGGCGATAAAACCACACCCCTTATTTTTGGCTGGTGATTACAATATTGTAACTTTTTTATATAGTTAAATGTCTACTAATGTATAATTATAATTATATATATATATATATGCAATTAATTGGTAGAAAACATGGACTATTTGGAAATTATAAAGTTCTCCACATTCAAGTTTTTTTAAAGGAAGTTATTCCTCGAAGAAGAAAAAAAGTCCAAATTTTTTAAATGATTCTGTTGGCATATTTTACATTTTTTTTTGGGTTTATCAAAGATTATATCAGAATATTAACCAAAAACAAGGAAGAATAAAATTGGATAATTCCATTCATTTTCCCATAAAGTCGCAAGTATCCAATGCGAGATTTTATTTTTAGCTGTGCTCTTTATACATGCTTTATTCGTAAAATAAATGGATTTGAGAAAAGTGTTAGATTATTTTGTTTCTGTTTGCGGTACTGGGTATTGCCCTAAAAGAGACTATTCTGCGGTGATATAAACTCAAAAAAAAAAACCACAACTTTTTTTCGTACAAGGATAACTAGTTAATTATAATTTTAGGGATCTCAAATCTTGTATTTTTAGATTTATTTTTAGGCGGAAAAACTGCTTGATACTCAACTCGCACCTACAGAAAAAAAAAACCGGCGGTATAGTGATAATATATCGACATTTATTCGTTTTAAAAAAATAAATGTAGAATATATATTTTTTTGATGGGTTATATATCAGGAGTATCTGGATCTGTTTTTGAAATAGCCGATTGAAATATTATCTTTTCATAGGGGATTATTCGAAAATATAACTCTTGCTTTTTATAAATCAAAATCAAGGGCTTTATAGTAGTTTAAAGCCAACTAATAAATGTTGCTTTTCATTGATCAGTTATTGAATACGATAATTATTTTTTCAGTATTGATAGTAAGGGATTAATTGGAAAGATATATATAGATATGAAACGGGTATTTAGAGATTGTTGGACGCGATATTCGGTATATGAAATTGTAAAATTAGTGTTTTAAAAACGCAATGTTTTCGATTAACTCAAACTACAAGAAAAATTGTGGGTGGCAATTCGCAAGCAGAAAATAAATTAATAATAGAAGGAGGTCCATACAGAGATTTGAATGGATCAACTTGAAGAGTACCAAAACCGTATTTTGTAGAAGAGTAAATTGTTAAAAAGGGGGCTTTATAATATAGGTATACCCAATATCATAATAAAAATGAAGCGAGATGATAAACTGGCTAATTTTTTCTTTTTTCGATTAAAAGGGGTTTCTGCTAGTTAGATTTTGCATGAGCCTTTTCGTAGGAATCCAAGCTCGCCAACACAACTTTCAATGATGAAGCGACAACCACTTTAGCGAGCCTGACGACACCTCTTGAGATAAACTGGTCCTCAACCTCGTAAAAGTCATTACCGCTGTACCCCTCAATGGTGATTTCGAACAACTTCTTAACAGTATCTTTAGAACTGATAAAAACATCTTCAAGGTATCCACACGCAACTCCTCCAATTATAGCAGTAGCCTTTGGGGAATTAAAATCGGCATTCCATTTCAAATTTTCAATGCATAATTTAGCTTTGGCAATCTTGATCGTATCGGCGGACTTGGGGTTGGACAAAATAGATATAAAACAAATTATAGAAACTATAGTGGCTAATATGACTGTTTTGAAAATTCCAATCTTGTTCCGGAATCGAGTCTGGGGTCTAGGAGTAGACACCATTTGAAATTTTGTTTTTTTATAAGAAAAAAAAAAGGTATGATTTATTCTCGCACAACTCTTGGAGCCCACCCTTTATAAAAAAAAATGGGTAGAGGTGGAGATACGGGGGTATTGATTTACTAATACTACAAATAGAAAAAATATATATTTTGATAAACATTTGTGCGATTAATCTATTTCCGAAACATAGATCTGAAGAGACTGTAAGTATTCTTCAAGATGTATTGGAAACTAGCTACTAGCTACTAGATTCTCTTTTTTACTTGATTCGACAGCCGAGTAAAAAACAGGGGATAGGGTAAGTGATGATTATCTATATGGAAATGTTTCAGTGGTGAAAAACTATTGATTGTTCCTGTGACCCTATTCCCAAGATCTCTTATAAAAAGAAATCGATGGGATCTATACTATCTGGCACATGACACCAAATCAATATATGAGGAGATTGGCTGGATAGTCGCAAATTAACCCAAAACGATAATTTCAGAGCTAGATTAATATGCAAAGATAAAACGTATTTGCAAGAATAGGATCAATAGACTCTTAAATAGGAATATAATATTAATGGACTCTTGAATAGGAATACAATATCAATAGACTCTTAAATAGGAATATAGGATCAATAAACTATTAACCTTAATTTTAATAATGGATGTCTTTTTCTGGACAAAAATAATAATCACGTTTAAAAAAAGCAACCAATATAATTAATTAGATTTACAGAAACTCGTATCAACAGCCTCTAAATACTAACAGGACAGCATTATCGCTAAAAAAAAAACATTTTCAATCGAGTTTGCTGTTCAGCAAAAAGTTAAGAGAGCCAATGGAAAAGTGTGCTTACTATAAAAAAAATTGAAAAGGAGTATCGTAAATACAATCTCTTTTTTTTTTTTTTTTGGTTGCTGAATATTGACTTTTCTTTATCCCCTCGACTTTTTCAGGTCTGTTTCAAAGAGGTGTTTTACTCGAATCCAGTTGGTGAATCAGTATAAAACCCATCCCAATTTCAGTTCTAAGTTAGAAATCTCGTAATTGTATATATATATTTTAATAAAAGATAAAGATATGGTATGCTTAAGATTGGTTATACTATAAACATATTCACTCGAGAGAATACTAAATTGTAGCTACAGAATTTGAATTTTTTTAAAGCAGGGTTTAGTTTATCTTGTTTACCCACGCCTCTTATTTTAGACCAATAGCAAAAAAAGTACATAGGGTTGGTGTATTTTTTGGACGGAAAGTCATTTATTTATTTGAACGTATGTTTTTGTAATGGAAATTTATGAAGAGAGAAAAAAAAAGTTTACTTTTTGGAAAAGTATGAAAGTCTTTAAAAAATAACAAATTTTAATAACAAGAAACCCGTTTATTAATTGAAAAAGACTTTATAAATACAAAACTTGCATATTTTTAATAATATATTTTGATAAAAAAATGATTGTTAATAATTAAATCGGGCACCTTTTATAGGACTGATAGAGTAAGTAAATTACAAGAAAGTCGATGCTTAAATTTCCATGATCTTGGAAATGATTACTTGTTTGCGGGGAATTTGGTCTAATGATGAAAGCATATCGAGGACATATACCTCCAATTCTTGATAAACCTGCATTACATTCGCATTCATACCCCATTTTTTTCAAAAAAAAAAATTTAGAAATACTTTTCAATTTCTACATGGTTTTATTTAACCATCAGAAAGAAGCTCTATTGAATTATAATCGCGATGGACAATAGACGATTCGGGATGCTGTAGCGTTGCTCTTACCTTTTCGACCGAAGAGTCGATTGTGAATTTGATCCAATGGTCACCGTCAGGCCAATTACAAATAGAATAAAAAATCATTCTGGGTTTGCCTTGGTACGTAGTGATAGCTTTCTCCAACATCCCAGTAACGACGATATGGGGATCCCTGAAATTCATGACCGAGTAACCGCATGCAACCCCGTTCTTGTTCACAATAGCCATGGGAGAGCCAGTAAGTGAATGCGCTTTCAGAACCTCTAAACAGTATTTCGCGTCATTGATTCTTTCCTTTAAATTTTCTTTATCGCTTATGTAATTAAACACTGAAAAGACGACTAATGCTAGAGGGAAAATGATTTCATACATTGGTGGATTTCAAAGAAAGAAAGAAAGAAAGAAA
>LSSL01000966.1:5957-16253 GCA_001953115.1 Smittium mucronatum
TTCGAATTCTATTTTTTCAATCCTTTTCAAAGAAACTTCACTGTATTCAATTTTATGCGTATTTTTCAAGTAGAAAATTCCTAATCGGCTATTATAAGTTTTTATAAACTTATAAACTCAATGAAGGAAGTTTTCTGCCAATCTGTATACTTTCTTTTACGGACCTATTAAAAATTTCAAGCGAATTATTTGTTGAGGGTTCAAATTAATAAAAAAATTCGTTCCGATTTGAATTTTTCTCAAAATACATTTCATTTGTTTTTTTCGATGTTCCTTCCACCCTGAGAAATTGTGACCATTTTTTTAAAAAATATTTTGTTGAATTTTCGAAAAGCCTTTGAATAGTAATTAACTATATTTTGGAGATATCTAATTTTATGTAGCCTTTATAAGCGACCCATCCCGAGTTTATAAAATCTGATGTTTTCTTAGATTCATGGTACCATAAGTTTAATATTTCCATTCGATTCTCAAATAGATTATTTGCTTTATTCATGGCTTCCACTGAACCAGCTATTATAATTTTTCTGTAAAAATTTAGACTAGATTTTTAAGTTCTTCATTTAGGGTTTCTAATACCCACAGATAAGATTTATAATAATCATTTATTGTAACTACCATTATCACAGTGATTAATCTCTGATATGTATCAGTAAATCTAGAAATTATTACAGGATAGTTTCCATGAACCAACCTAAATGTGGATTTATAAGTATATTACTATATTTTGAGAAAGATTCTATAAGAATTTTTGAAGCCACTATATATCCAAACATTTTTATTTTAGATGGATAATCAGCAAAATAAGGCTCCTTTAAGTTTGATTTGTAAGCCATAGATTTGCATATTTGCTTGAAATTTTCAGTTGATGTTATATTTTTTTTCGAAAATTTTGTTTTGTGATTATTTATACTAGTGTATATGTCTTTAATATCAAAAAAATTACTACTGAAATATAAATTTCTTTTGATTGGTTTTGGTATATTTCTGAGTAGGTGGAGATCCAGAACATTATTTTTTTCTACATACCTCTTTTATAAAAATCAATCATTTAAATGCTTTTGAGGAAATTTTTTTTTCTACATCCACAGAATTATTCGTTGCCGCTTGCAAATCTCCCGTAAATTTTATTTATTTTTGGTTGAATCACTTATACTGTGTATATTTGAAGCTAGATATGTGTTTTTTGAAGTAAACTATCGATTTTTGGACATTATTTTCGTAAAATGGTTTTTTGACTAATACATATTCCTTAAGTTTATAATTGATGTTCGAATTATTGAGTATATTTCTGCTATAAATAAAATTATAAAACTCTTATGTTATACATGTATCAATATATATATAGCAAATGAAAATAAGATAATAAAATGTTGTTGATCGAGGTATCGGTAATATCGTATGGAAAATTACGAAAAACAAAATTTTATAATATTATTTAATTGGATATTTTATTTTATAGAAAGAAATAAAAATACTACGCAAGTCTAAAATTCAAAAAAAAAAAAAAAAAACTTGAACAAACTTCAAGAAATTTGGCCAATAAAAAAAACAATTAATTGATTGTGAAAAAAATCTTGGTTTTAGTCGGATAATATCTTGGATATTTTGGGAAAGCTAATGAAAACATTTTTATAAGATAGCTGGATTAACTAGCGCAAACCAACTATATAGAACTAAAAATTAAATAATGCAGAATTAAAAATCATAAAAAAGAGGTTTAAAGGAGCAAATTAATATAAATTTGAAATTTAGTATAACATTTCTGTGTTTCCAAAAGGTTTTCATATATATTAGCCGTTTCGAAGAAGAGCGGTAAATTGCGCGTTTTTAATGGCAATAAAATGCCGAATAAGATCATAAAAAAAGATAAATTCCTTCTTTATTGATCAAAGACAAATTTATTGCTCTTTCTAGAACCAAATTGTACATGTATTTGGACGGACATAGCGGATTTTGGAAAGATATAATGTCGAAAGACGATAAAGAAAAAACTACATTTTCGATCCCCGGAAGTGGTATTACTTTTATAACGACATGCCTTTTTGATTAAAAAAGCTCTAAGTATTTTGTTATAGAAGTATGTTTTGGTTTTTAATGACGATATTATAACATATTTTATAGTTATGGTCCGGCATTTATCAGATGTAGGATTAGTGTTTGAAGTATTAAAAGAAAATAACACACAGCTACAGCGAGATAAATGCAACTTAAGTTAGGAAAATATCAGCTACTTAGAACATAATATATTCAGTTGTGAGACAGAAACGAGTAAGGTTAAAATAAAATCATTTATCAAGGAAAAATAACCAAAAAATCTGAAGAAGCTGTTGCATTTTTTAGTTTTTATCTCTTAGTATAGAAATTTTGTAAAAGACTACTCAATAGCAAAATTCCTAATTAAAAATTCACAAAAAAGACATATTTTGGAATTTTGACACTCAATTCAACTCTTATTTTCGGAAAATAAAAGAATGATTGTGTCAGGTAACATTTTTGGCTTATAAAGGTCGATAATTATAATTTATAGTGGCCACATATGCTTCGGTTTATGTATTTAGCTCATTATTTTTACAGAATAATAAAATCTATGAAATTTCACTTTATTATGCAAGTAATTATACTAATAACCACGAGAGAAAAAATATTCCACATCAATTTTATAAGGCCTGAATTTTATTTGTAAATTTATGATTTTTTAAATTTTTTCTAAGGGGTAAACATTTCTTCATTAGTAAATACCATAAATCTTTGTTAAATATATTAGAATAAAGAGATTTGGCGACCAGAGCATCCAGCTGCTCAACTATTTTACACAGATATTACTTTAAAATTGAGCGTACACCTGGTTAAAATAATTGAGCAGACGGTTTGTCTAGACTGGAGTTTTTTTGGAGGGTTAAGAAAAGAAAAGAAAAGACACGAGATGATTTTTATGGATATGATTAAATGCGATAATTGATCAAATACATATCGAAATTTGAATATCTTATATATTAAAATTAAAAAGCATGAAAGGAATTCAAAGAGAAGCCAGAAGAATAAAAATTAATTAGTTTGGTTTTTAACAAATAAAAATGGGTGGGGCTTCAAAGGAGGTACTTATTGAAAAAAATAGATCGAAAATTAACTAATTTTCACGAAGACATCCGCGAGGGTATCGAAAGCACATGGAAAATAGCTTCAGCTATATATTCTGGTGAAGTTTTACAATATTGTGTATTTCAAATAGTAAAATACTGTGTTAATTTACAAATTTTCGCCATAGGATAAATAAGAGATCGATTTTAAACCGATAGTATGTAGTAGGCAACTCGTAATAGTCGATATTGACTCTATAGACACTTTGAATCTAGTAATTAATCAAGGGATTCTTATATTTTTACTGAAATCGAATAACTTACTAAATTGAAAGTTGATTTAGCGATGCCTGATCTACAATCAAAAAAATAATTTCATTTATTCCCAAAAAATGTGGATTTCAGCTCAACTTATAAATGATAAAGGTTCAAGTATTTTAGGTAAGCAGACTAAAGAGGTGTGAAAATAATTTAAAATAAAAGATAATACCAAAATTACTTTCCGCCCTCATAGCAGCTGTCAGAAAAATCAGTTAAACCAAAATTTAAAAAGATATTTGGTTAAATTATTATATTATTATAAAATAAACTTTTCATCACACTATGTATAGTTTTATTAGCAATAAAGAATATATAAAAAAAGTCACAGGATTCAGTCCTTAACAGCAATTATACAGATTAAAAATTAAAACTCCAAATAATTGGGAGTTATATTAAGTTGGAGATAAAATCGCAGATTCAGTAGGTAAAAAGATGCAATTTTTTAAATAAGGGATCTAAAAAATTATAAAAAGTGTCTATGAAACAATAGTAAAAGTAAAAGTAAAAGAGAAAGAGAAAGAGAAAGAGAAAGAGAAAGAGAAAGAGAAAGAGAAAGAGAAAGAAATTCAGATATTTTTGCGAAATTCGTCTCATCTGAATTCAATATCGGATGTTTAATGTGTAAATATGCAGAAAAAATCCAAGATAAGTTGGTTTTCAAGTGTTAAGACCCCTATAATATTGAAGATGTCTTATTAAATTTAGTATAAGCGACTTTCTACAACTTCATCAACAGATATTCCTTTAATGGATATATTTTGAAATGGTTAAGAGGTTCGGTTTATTTGGATAAAATGAACATAAAAGCCTTGAGAATAAGTCTGATAAACTATCGGCATAATGGTGAAAGATTGACTGAAGAAGGTTACTAGACTTAATACTGGTAATCCTGTAAAATTATATATGAAATAAGAGTCTCCTAATTTGATCAAGTTTATTAGAGGGATTATATTAATCAATCACCCATAATCATAAAAGTCTGATATTAAAAAATATTAATTCATGAATATCTTTAAAAAAAAATCATTTCAAATGTGTATATGATTCTTTATAGCTATTTTTTTTTTCGGAATAAAATTAATTTGTTTTATAATGAAATTAACGATTTAAAATTTTATCTGCCATCGCTTAATGCGATTTCCAAAAATAATTATTTTGATTAATATTATATTGCACTAAATATTTTTTTAATACATTAGAAATTACGTAAATTATGGTTCTATTAATTAATAGCCCTACCTATTAATTAATATCCTCTTCATTTATTAATGGGAGAATTGAGTAAATTTTATCGGTTGCAAATTTTGAATAATAGATAGATTTAAAGGAATAACTTGCAAAAAAAACAAAAAATTTATAGGTTTTTGTATGATGACCAATATCTGATTGATATGAGCTATAAGTTTTGGTATTAAATAATAGTGTATTTTTGAAAAACTTCCCTTTTAGAGCCTAATGTAAAAAAATGTACTAAGCTTCAGCATGTAAAAACTCTGTAGTTTTGACTGGCGTAAATAATTGGATTAATTAAAGCTTCTGTATAAAAAATGCAGTTATAAAATATAAAACTCCAGATCATTATTGGATACAGAAAGTTTAAAAAAAACCTATTATTTTTCAGATTATTATTGGATAAAAATTTTAACGGAGACTTTTATTTAAAAAATGTGTGGTTTTTTCGAAAAAAATCGACGATATTTAGTATTGATTTTTAACATTAAGAAATTTATTTAGGTATTTCGAAATAATTTTCTACATTTTTTAATCCTCGAAGTGAAATATTTTCATGCGTAAGAAAATATATTCGGAAAATAAATTTATAAATCCAAGGTTTATTAATTTTCGGAACTAAAATTAGCTAATTAATAATAAATTAAATAGAAAATGTATAGAAAATTTTTTTTGAGGGTTATTAGTAAATAAAGGTGGCTTTTTTTTAATTGAATAATTTATTATTATGGTTCCGTGTTTACGATAATTGATCTATTTTACTGGATTGTTTATTTAAACGGTGTTTTTTTTTGGCCTGAACTGACTAAAACTAATTATTGGTCAAGAATAATAGTTTTTTATACCAATAGGTAAGTTTATGTAAATATTAATCGAGCTCTTAAAGCGATAATTAATTAATATTATACGATTATAGGAGAGATATACAAGTTTTACCATCTTTGTTGGATAATATAACCGAAATTACAAATTTAGAAAATTTTTAAAATCTAAAAATAAGATTCCTAAAATTTTCATATATATAATGTAAAGTACATATGATTATATTTTTATTATCTTTTCGCGTATATTAAAATGGGAACTTGGATGGGCGGGACTTATATATCTCTCCTATAATCGTATAATATTAATTAATTATCTCTCTACGACCTCGATTAATATTTACATTATATCTTATATAAAAGATATATATAAGTAATTTCAAAATATAGAACTCGTCAAGTTTACTCAGGAATTCCTGTTAAGTCTGAAATATTTATCAAACATTTTAAATACAGAACAATTTGCTTGTGAGATAATAGCGCTCGCTGATACTCCAGCATTGGCCGTCAAGGTTGCCCCAATTTCTCTGGCTTTAGGTATCTTATTTCCTTTATTTATAATCATACCTGTAATCGATTTAATATTCCTAGAAATGCTATCGACTGAGAGGGTCTTAGTCTTAATATTAGTATATCTAAACAAATGATTAACAACAGTTTTTTTTCATTCAAATGAGGTCTTGGGCAAGGTAAGTAAGCTACTTTTTCCTTATATACTTTATAAGCATAAAACGGACATAATATAATGTTTTTATGTGATATAACTGCACACTGCTTTTCTATGGGTCTGCCAACTCGTTTCTCTTTAGGTGCTACTATTATGAACCTCACCCCTTGGTCGTAAATAATGGTTCTGATATAGTCAATCCGATGTATACCACTGGCCCTTAAAATGCCACATACAGCTAATATCCAACAAGTCTTGGATGTTAGATCTTTAATTGTAAGACTATCAGATGGGCTGTCTCACACAAAAAGATCTAGAATGGGAGTGATGTCGAGATCAAATCCGTTTTAAGTCTTAATATTCATTTCTTCTATATTATTGATAAATAAATGTCATTGATCTGAATCCAATTGTATGTTATCTATAGTAAATCTTTGAATATTTTCAGATTTATAAAAATCGAGTGTATTGACGCTCAAATCATTTGTGATAAATAACTCTGCTAAATAATTTATCAAATCGGTTGTTTTATAGCTACTTACCTTTTTTTTTAACCTCTAATAAATATATAAAATTCTTTTGAATTGTGCTATTTTTTGTTCGGCGTTTTACTAACCATTATTTTTGCAGTAAAAGTCTATATCTTCCTTGTTGTAGCCTTGATTTTTGAGGGAATTCCGGTGATCCTCCAAGCCGATAGTGTTCATTTTTTTGTTGTCCGTCAGAGTGTATTTTCCGCTTCTGGGGTCTGAAATGATCTCTGTTGTCTGTATCGTTATAGGATCCCCCAGTGCTAGTTTCAAGAGGTCTGGAAACCAAATTACTGATTCCCGTTAACGGTTTCACTATTTTCATTGTAATTCTCTTTCTCCTGACCTTCTGAATTGTTTGAGAGATCAAGTTCCACTGTGGAAAGCAGTAATTTTTGCTCCAATGTGACCAATGATGGGAGAATGCATCAACTCCCTGGGCCTTCACATCTAGGTAACAACTGTAGTAGTTTCTTACCTTGTTGTTTGCTTTGCATGCAAAAGAACTATTTCATATGGACCAAATTTCGTTTCTATCTTTCTAAAAGTTTCTTCCAATAGAGACAACTCCGTTTGAGCAGTAAATTTACTCTGAGCATCGGCAGGATTGAGTTATGTTGGGAAATACGTCATTTGAGGTCGGGGATTCGATTTCAGATGGTGTAACCAGATCTCTTCTGAAATCTTGAATAATACTTTTGATGCGGTTCCTCCATACTTCTTGATATAAAAAATTGACGTGGTGTTATCTGAATAGATCAACACATATTTTACAACAAATTTCCTTAGGCGCAGAGCTCTTGATATAGCTAATAGCTCCTTCTCGTTTATATGTAGGGATATCTGCGAGGGAGGCCGCTTGCCTGAGTAGGATTTTTATCCCACAAATATCCCACACTCAGTGTCGCTTGCATCGGTGATCACTTCCATTTCTGGTGTTTCCGGAATGAATGATTTCCAAATTTATTTCTGTAGCTTCTGTCTCCAAAAATCTAGGTCCTGAAGAGTGGGTCTTGTCAAATGTGCCATCGCAGTTCATGTTTTCAGCTTCATGAGCAATTTTTTTTTAAGTTCTAATAACCTCCTCAGCATAAGCTTCCAGGTAGGTGGGCTACTGACATTGCTTGAGCTTTACCAATGAAGCTCGCTAAGCATTTAAATGTCGTCTTGCCCGCGTTGATAAATTTGCTTGCTTTTCGTCGAAGGTCTCTGATCTTGTCTTTGGGGACCTTCAAGCTCATCGATCTGGAGTTGATGATCATCTAAAGTGAGTTATCGACTGAGAAGGAGATGGGCTCGACTTCTTCATGTTGATTTTGTATCCCAGGTTGATCAATTGGGAATAAAACTTTTCTGTGCTCTACAAATACTTCTCCCTGGACTCCCCTATTATAAAAAGGCCGTCCAAGTAAGCTGATACTCGTATGACCTGATCTGTGGCCCAGTTTAAGATTGGTTTGAGTAACTTGGTAAAGGTATATGGGCTTAAAGATATCACAAAATGGAGGAATAGGAACTGGAACGTTTGATCATTCCATATAAACCTCAGGTATTTCTTGCACATCTGATGGATCAGAACATGCATGAAGACGTCCTCCAAGTCCAGGGACGCCATGTACTCCTTCCTCCTGATCATCCTGCATACGGATCTCAGGGTCTCCATCTTAAAGGAGCGCTTTTCCACATAGCTGTAGAGAACTCGAAGATCCAAAAATGGGCGGAGGTCACCTAATTTCTTTGGGATCGTGAAGAGGTTGCTTTAGAACCCAGGAGCTCTAACCTTCACCTCCTCGATAGCTTTTTTCGACAAGAGAGCTGACAACTCATTCTTTGTTGCTTTTTTCGCCTCCCGGGTCATCTTACTCTTGAAGCGATGGGCTTGGAATGTCAGCGGAGGCCCCATGGCTGTTTCGTGGGCGTGCCCCCTCGCGCTTAAAATTTCCATAAGTCTTTTACAAAATGTCGATGCGTCGACTGCGCCTCTGCCTTCTCCTTCAGAAAAGACTTTAATAAATTTTCCTTGCTCGGGATTGGATTCCTGAACGGAATCACAAAACCCCTCTCGACAATTTTCCTCATCCATTGATCGTTTGTGAGTTTATCTCAAGCAGCTCGAAACATAGCGAGGCGTCCTCCCACGGGGGAGGACTCAGTTTTCTCTATCGAGCGCCCGAATTCTTGTCCTTTTGAGAAAAATTTTGGCTCCTCTTTCCTTGGGACTGACCTACTTGATTTTTGGAGGTGTTGGGCAGTTGTTGGGCTGAAGCCGCTTGCTGGATCGGCACCGTTGCAGCTGGGTAGCCGTACCCTGGCTGCTAGCCATGAATAAAGGGTCTCTTTCTTTGAGCCGTACTCTTAGTTGATATCATCGTATCCAGCTGATTGTCTACTATCAAAGGTTCCTACTTGACTCGACTAGTTGAGGTGCACGTCTTGAGAGACCTATTATATTGTGCAGGTTATCGATCCTGGCTTGAGTGGTAGTAGATGATAGATCTGCTAGCATGTTTCTCATTGTTTCGACTAGTATAATTTTCTCGTCGTTATCCAGATCAACTAGTCTTTTTCGGTGGATGTTTTCATACATATAGTGATCCAACGGTCTTGTCAAGCGAGCTAGTGAATTCTGAATTTTGAACAGCATTGCGTCTGTTCTATTGAAACTAGTTGGCGCTGAGTCGTTCAGTGGTGGAGGCTGGTATTTCATTACAAAAAAATTTGGATGCTCATAAATAATGTCCTTCCTGGCTTTTTCCGCTAGTGGGATTTTAAAGAAATATTTTTCCAAGTCCGGAATGAGCTCCAGTAGCTCTGGGAAGCTATCAATTTCTACTTTTGTCACCGCAGTTCTACTGTGTATAACGTCACACTCCGGGGCATGAACACCCATTTTTTGGCTTTGATGGATTTCTTGATGCTCTCTTTGCGTCATGAGAGCATTTACCTTTTCAGTAAGGTCTTGAATAATTTTTATATAATGTTGATCAATTATGTCAATTACGTTGTTAAGTTTATGAGTTTAAAGTTTAAAAGTTTAAATTCTTAGTATCTAAAATTTATTAAGCTGGTAGTGTACCTATGCTAAAGAAAAGATTATAAGGATATAATCATATGCGCTTTACATCATATATATGAAAATTTTTAGGAATTTTATTTTTAGATTTTAAAAATTTTAAAAATTTCCAATTTCGGTTATATTATCCAATAAAGACTGTAACACTTATATATATCTCCTATATGATATATAATATATATATATATATTGACCAAAAACATTGTTCAAGCTAACAAATCTTATAATCAATTTACATTTAAGTTAAATTGTTTAAAAAAAAAAGAATTTTTCTTAATAAAATCACATTTCTAAAAAATTAAGGATTTGATTATAATTAAGGAATAAAAGTTGATATTATATATACCTTAGAAGTCAGTGTTTCCAACAAATTTTAAAAAATCGATACCAAACATCCACACTAATACATAGGTTTAGCCGCGCGTTTCTAATTATTAGCCCTGATAAAATTTGAGGGTAATAACAGTTGATTTCTTGATACTTCAAGATCAAATTGGATTTTAAAATTTTTCTATATTTACGTAAATCTTATATACGATTGAGCACCCCCCCCCCCCCCCCCCCCCCCCCCCCC
>LSSL01000967.1:7032-20012 GCA_001953115.1 Smittium mucronatum
AAAAAAAAAAAAAAAAAAAAAAAAAAGTCATTGTTTTTCTGATAAGATACTTTGCAAAGAAATCGCTGTGCTTCGAGGCAGTAATGAATACTAACTCGATTTAATTTTTCCATTTAATAAATTATCACTGAACTGGATAAGACAGGGAAAAAAATTAGCATGACACTCTTTGTAAGTATAATAATAGTTTTGATATTGGTTAATTTAATAATTTTAGTAAAAGCTCTTTTTAGGTATGACAATATTTTTTGATTTTGGTTAATTTTATAAGCTTAGAAAAAGCTCTTTGAAAGTATGATAATAGTAAAATACTGGTTAATTTAATCTGCTAGTATCTTATTTTAATTTTAATCATATCTGTAATTTTTTATGATAAGATTCTTAATCATCGTATTCCTCGTGGTAGGATAGTTCATTATCCGAAATTACGCATATATATCAAAAAAAGTAGAAATATTATTAAAGAAGAAGCTGGGAAAAAAAACATCAAAATTTCTAAAAATAATTACTAAAATACCTCTCCATCTTTTGTACAATCTTAAAATAAAAAGAGTGCCATTGGAAGCAAAATTGTGAATATATACTAAAAAAAATAATGAAAACTCCAAAATTCAACAGAAAACTAAAAAAAGAATTTTAGGGAAATGTGAAACATAAAAAACAATGAAGTTTAAATAGGAAACGAGAAACAATACTCAAATTAATACCAAGTATTCTCTATAAAATTAACCAATGGAAAATATGTATAAGAAATTTTAGGGAAATTTGTATATGTACTTGGATCGGTTCGGGAAAAAATACAAAACTTTGTATACTATTATCTTTAAAGGAAAACTCCGATCTATAAATTTTAAAAAAAAATTTTCACCAATAATAATGGGAAATTATTCTTGTAGACTTGAAAATGTAAATTATGGCTGAAATTTGTGAAAATAATAGGAAATAAATCATTAAATTATAAATCTTGGAAGCGATAACCTGATAGGATCTGAAAAATAAACCTAATTTTTTTTTTCATAAATAGGCAGGATTATTTTCAAGTAACGCATCCCCACCCCACAATGAAAGCGAAAATTTGATCATAAGCGGGTTCTTTAAGTTAAAAAAAAATAGGCCAAAAAAATAATAATAAAAAATCGTAATTTAAAAGAAATATCTGGAAAAAATAATTTGAGTCTCAAACTACGGGAAAAAATATTAAAATCTTAAAAAAATTGTTGGATTTTATACCATTCAGTAAATATGAGTCTGTTGTGCATATTAAACCAACTAAAATCTAGAATTGGCGTAAATTAAACGATACTTCTTGGTACTCAATTAAATAAGCGGTAAAAAGGACTTAAAAAATAGTTAATATATTGGCCGAAACGAACAAATCATTTCTGATTATCCAATAGAAAAAATATCGGATTATTAAACAGTTTATTTGGGAATAGTTATTTTATTTTCTTAGATATTTTTTTGAATTTTTCCCCTTGAAATAAAACTCTTGGAAATAAATTTTAATAAAATATCCAAGGAGATCAATCAATTAAGCAAAAATCCTATAGGTAAGTACTTCAAATTAAGTAAATATGCACAAAAAACTCTATTGTATCATCAAATTCTTTTAAAACACAATTTTTTTGCGCATGTTAAATTGTTCATGTTTTTTTAGGTATTTCTTAATCGGAATAAGATTAATTATGCAAACTTATACGTGAAATTTAAGAATTCTGTTGGAAGATAACAGTAAATTAAATTTTAAAAATTGAATTTTTTTTTATAGAGATACCATATAATTTAAAACACTCAGATACCCCAAAATTTTATACTCTTCTTATATTATATTTTTTGACAATTTTTTTTAATATATCACACAGTTTATCTCGGCAATGGATTAATCGAATCTATTAAACTCCATGATATCAGAAAACTATTTAAATTGGAAATTTTGAAAAACCATTTGAATAAATCTATTAAATTTTCCTAAGTGTCAATTACTTAAATTCAGAAAGCTATTATTTTTATATTAAATACAAATTTGAAACAGTAAGTAATAAAGAATATCAGTCAAAAATGCCTTTATGATGAACTGTTTTTTTACAAATAAACTCGTCGCATTTGTTTTATAAAATAAATAATTGAAGCTTATTATACCAATTGTTACTATTTTGATAATTAAAAGCCTTAATTTAGCCTTTTAAAAGAAAATTTCATTCACTTTCCTTAAAATTTAATCTCTACATTGATTTTCTGAGTTTTATTTTTGATTTTATATTTATAATTTTTAAAATAGTGATACTAATTGCTTATATTTCTTATATGCATTCATTTGTTATATATATCATGTATTTAGGCATTTGAACTATTTATTATTAACAATTCTGAGGAAAATGACAAACCCCTTATTAATTTTTTTCTAAGCATGAATTTAATTTCAAATTTTTCTCTATATTACTCTTATCGAATATACTTATTACTAGTATAAAAAAATTAATATTTATTTACTTTTGGATAGGAATAATTTATTATTTATTTATACGGTTCTATCCATAATAGGTTAAATTAAAATCTCTAATATGTACTTTCAAAAAAGTAAAAAATTTAGGGGATTGAAAGTTATTACTGTAAATTTTATAGAATATTTGTTATATAAACATTATTTTAGAAAAATTATTATTTTCCTAACACAATTAGACTTTTCTGTTTATGTGGGGGGGGGGGTATGATAAAAAAATTTTTTTATCCAACTAATATTTTCATTTTTCGAAAGAAAATTTACATGTGTGATTCAAATAGCAAATATACCTATTAAACATACCCTAACTGAAATTCAATGTTTTAAATATAAAGTCTAAAAATAACTTGTCGTTATCTGAAGCCTTTGAGAATATTATTTTGAAGATTTTAATTCTTAATCTGTTTCAAATAATTATATACCAGATAAATAATAATACATAAAATGCGGTAAAAATATTATTCCCATTGCATGATATAATTATTTTATTATAACTATAAAAAAACAAAGAAACACTGGATTAAATAAATCTATATTTAAATTGAAAAAAAATATCTTTCCGATCCTGAAATTATTTTTCATCCTTTCCTTATTTTTTTTCATAGTGATCATTTAGATATCAAGTTAATTTATCCAATATTATTAAGATGGGTATATTATGAAAGATATTCTTTTCTTTATGAAAATTTAAATAAAAATATTATAGATAATTGTAATTTTTCAATCTTTTTTCAAATGCATGAATAATCTTTATTTCAGTGTCTCATAATTTTTTTTCCAAAAATAGACTTTCGTGTCCAAAATTATATATTTCAAGTTAGTCATAAAATTGAAATGTTTAAAGGTTCTTAAAGCTCTCGAATAAACTAAATATCCAATGTTTTAAACAGGATTAAAAATAATTGTAATTTAGGTTCTCGGAAATTTTTTCAGTTTTCAGTTTGATAAATTCAATAAAATATTTTTTGTATAAAGAGTAATTTTAATTTATTTTATAAAAATAATTCACTTAACCATTTTAAAGCTAAGGAATAAATATTTCAACATCCTCATAACAGTTTTTTTTGCTATAAAATTAATTTTTCGTTATGTATTTTATATTGATATTGTTAGATTTATCATTGATTGATTCTAAAAATTTTTTTTTTAGCTTTTTCAAACTTTTTTTTTGACCAGCAGCTTTAAAGAGAATAAAAATATTTTAGAAGCTGAAGGTTTATATTTTTTCGTATCTATTAAAATAATTCCAGATTAATATGAAAGTTCAACAGTATTAATAAATTTTGAACGGAAAAAAGGAACAAGATTTTATAGAATTGTCGATTTCAGGGGCATTATTTACTGCAGCTTTTTTCGGAAATTTTTTTTTTGAAGCTTTATAATTTGATTTTCAAGTTTTTCAAACATCAAATATAAAATTACTCCTTTTTCCTTTCCACTTTAAAAATAGCCAAAGAAAATTTTTTTTTGTAATAATAGAATATTATAAAACCACTACTGACTTACAAGGTCTATTAATTTTTACGCTCCATCAACATCAAATTTTTTTGAAACTCTCCCGTTATCAATAAAAAATTTTATTATTTTTTTTAAATCAAGTTTATTAATCAAATTATATCAAAAAAATTTCCAATAAATTTTTTTAAGTAGTTATTTGATGAAATTATCTTTATTTTTATAATATCATCTACTCTTCCCAAAATTTAATACATAGTTTTATATTTTATAAGTTGTGATTGATAATCCCATTTTTTATGCTTTATTAATTATTCTATATGATTTCTTCAGCCTTTTATTTAATTATTTCTATATAAAATCTATTTATTATCTTTAGATATCATATATAGATTCGAAATTGTTTTAAAACACACACTGAGTTTTTTTCTTACTGCTATATATTGATTTTTTGTCTTCAAATATTTAATACATGATTTTTTTTTCTAATTGAATTATTATAAAATGATATAAATTAAAATAAATTGCTTAATATTCTTTTAAATAATTCGTTCTTTTGTTGTTCTTATAAAATTTGGAGATTTCTTCAGAATCAGCCTCTAATGGCTCCCAGTTTAAATTTATATTTTTTCTATATAAAAGACCATATTTTTATTAAATTTTTTGAGCTTAAATATATTTTATATTTTAGTGTTATCCTACTTTTTTGATTAAAATTATATAGTGATAAATAAAAAACAATGAAGATATTATTTCCACACATATTTGCATTAAAATAAATGGAGTTGAGAAACGTAAATATTAACTAATTGAAATGGATGTCATTTTTTAGACACAAATACCGAATTGAGCGCGATTAAACAAACCGATTAATTTTTTTAGCAATACTGATTGATTTTAAAAATTATAACTTTGATTTGAATAGACTCCATAAAAAATTGAGCAGAAAATAATAAAATAAAAAAAGTGCTGACATTACAAGATAATCTATCTTAGAGAAGAAAACTTTAAAAAAATATATTGATTAGAAATTATATGTAGAAATGGACGGATTTTTAAATTTATTTTTAGTTTTAGCGAATAGAATATTTCTTCATTTTTTTGAAAAAATTTCCATATATACTAATTAAACTTTCTAATTCCCCGATTTTTTGATAATTCTAGGGAAATTTTATCCACCATTAAAAGCTGAAAAAAAGCGTCGTGAAAAATTTCAATATTAGTTTAAAATACTCATTTAAATGATTTTACCTCTCCTAAACACATATTTCAAAATAATGATACATTTCCTCCGAGTTTTAAAACGGAATTAAAGAAAGGTAAAATCAAATTATATGTAATCGATAGTTGATAAATTCAAAAAAAACAACATTGAATATTAAAGCAAAATAAAGGGAGTTTATTTGTTTTCATTTAATAAAATATGACTCATAATAAATGTATAGCATTTACAAGTAAAATTGAACCATTTTCAAATAAAATTTATCTAATTTTATCGATAAATTTTCTTTTAAAAAATCAAAATTGTACGTTTTACAAATCAAATTTTGAAATTTAAAAAGTGTAAATTGTAAGTTTTTCAAATCAGACTTTTTATTTTTAAAAGTAAGATTCTGCCATGGTTCAAAACTTTTTTTTACATTTAACAGATAAAAATCCACCTTTTAAAAATTCTAAATATAGCTTTTTGCAAATTAGAAGTTTTTTCTTTTTGCATTTTAAATTTTGAGCCATTTCCAAATGAAAGAATAATTTTTTTTGCAAAGCCCATTGGTTTATTTTCAAAAGATTGGACCGAAAAAATAATCGGTAAAATAAACCAATTTAGGGTGTTTTTTATTATTTTTTTAGAAGATCTATAATTTGGCTTTTAAGATAGTTTTTTTTCTTTGTAAAATACATCAATTCTTTTTTATATATCAGTGGAGATAGGATAAATTTATATTTTATATTTGATTCGGATATAATTACATAAAAAATTCAAAAGTAATGGTTGTAAAATTTTTGTTTATCGACGGGCAGAGTTATCTTCGACTCATGTTTGAAAAATATCTCCTTAGGTTATTATTGGAAATTCACTAAAGTGATTCTTCTATCTGATCACAAATATATAAAAAAATATTTTCTGGAGAGCTGAGTTTTTGTGAACATATATTTTTACTTTACTGAAAATTTTCTCAACGGGATTTAGCATGTATAAGCATGGGGATAAAAATATCAATTATAACCATAAAGAGATGCTATTTTTCGCGTTTATTTAATTTTTTCACTCTTACGTTATCAAGTATTGTTTAACTTTTGTGAAGACTTTCATTGGTAATTATTAAATCCATGAGCTCTTGTGCAAAAGCTGTTAAAAAAGCTGCATTTACAGTTTTATTAATTACTATTTTTCGATGTAATGTTTTTTTAGAATTAGCTGCTGTTATTAAGGTAATATTTCTTACTCTAAGGTTGGGAGCGTCACTGATTCTCTAGCTCCAATATTTGATCTAACTATAGTTCTAAGATGAATATTAAACTCCAAATCTTCAATAAATATGCAATTACATATATTCTCTGTAACTGTTGAGGTGAAAAATCTTGCAATTTTCATTCTTTTTTTAAGATTTTCTCAGGATTTTACTTTATCTAATACTCTGCTTGCTTTTTTTAAAATAACATTTAATTTTTTTTATTTCCATTTGAAAAAGATGAAATAAATGTATTAATGCCCTTGTTTTCAAATATTTTTTTCGCAATTTCTTTTAAAATTTTTTCTGATTTCTGTTCAATTAATTTTTCTATCACAAATTTTTTTTTAATTTTTTAAATTAGTTCTTTTCCAACAGAAGTGTTTTTTCGGATCATTGGCTGAGCAAATTATTCAAAATAGTATAAACAAGTTTTTTTAGCTACCAAAACAAGTCTATAAGCATATTCATATTCACTTCCCGAAATTATATGTCATTTTTTTTTTTTTGAAATCCTGTTATCAAAAAAAACAAGTAAATAATCTCTGTTTAGGTTTTCGGTTATTTTATAATATTTTTTTAACTGTTTCAATGCGTATTTAAGTATAATTTTTTGAAAATAATTGATATGTTTTACAAAGAAAAAAAAATATCTTAAAAGCCAAATTATAGATCTTCTAAAAAAATAATAAAAAACACCCTAAATTGGTTTATTTTACCGATTATTTTTTCGGTCCAATCTTTTGAAAATAAACCAATGGGCTTTGCAAAAAAAATTATTCTTTCATTTGGAAATGGCTCAAAATTTAAAATGCAAAAAGAAAAAACTTCTAATTTGCAAAAAGCTATATTTAGAATTTTTAAAAGGTGGATTTTTATCTGTTAAATGTAAAAAAAAGTTTTGAACCATGGCAGAATCTTACTTTTAAAAATAAAAAGTCTGATTTGAAAAACTTACAATTTACACTTTTTAAATTTCAAAATTTGATTTGTAAAACGTACAATTTTGATTTTTTAAAAGAAAATTTATCGATAAAATTAGATAAATTTTATTTGAAAATGGTTCAATTTTACTTGTAAATGCTATACATTTATTATGAGTCATATTTTATTAAATGAAAACAAATAAACTCCCTTTATTTTGCTTTAATATTCAATGTTGTTTTTTTTGAATTTATCAACTATCGATTACATATAATTTGATTTTACCTTTCTTTAATTCCGTTTTAAAACTCGGAGGAAATGTATCATTATTTTGAAATATGTGTTTAGGAGAGGTAAAATCATTTAAATGAGTATTTTAAACTAATATTGAAATTTTTCACGACGCTTTTTTTCAGCTTTTAATGGTGGATAAAATTTCCCTAGAATTATCAAAAAATCGGGGAATTAGAAAGTTTAATTAGTATATATGGAAATTTTTTCAAAAAAATGAAGAAATATTCTATTCGCTAAAACTAAAAATAAATTTAAAAATCCGTCCATTTCTACATATAATTTCTAATCAATATATTTTTTTAAAGTTTTCTTCTCTAAGATAGATTATCTTGTAATGTCAGCACTTTTTTTATTTTATTATTTTCTGCTCAATTTTTTATGGAGTCTATTCAAATCAAAGTTATAATTTTTAAAATCAATCAGTATTGCTAAAAAAATTAATCGGTTTGTTTAATCGCGCTCAATTCGGTATTTGTGTCTAAAAAATGACATCCATTTCATTAAAATATTGGAATAACAAATTATTATTAAAAAAATACACTTATATAATAATAGATGATGAAACAATGAAATTCCTGATATCATCCTTTATTAAGTAGAAGGTATTCTGTTGTGGCATTAGAAAAATGAATACTATCATAATAATAATAAAAATAAAAATTTTCTGGACATAAAAAGGAAATTATAATAATGCAATATTTTCTTGACAATCAAATAATGAAAAATAGAACTTAAAAATTATGATAGTCCTATTTGTGTTTCTTCGGACGGTTGATATTAAAACTCGATACATTCGTTCTCTAAAAAATCAAATAGAGAAAAATATTATTGGAGTCAAAAATCTTAAATTAATCATTTATATATAATAATCAAAATAAATGTGGATTTTTTTATGCTTATTATAAGAAAATTGAGGATATTAGTTCATAATTTCTTTTATATATCGATTAAATATTTTCCAAAATGAAAAGAAAAAACCAATAAATAAATTGAATCGAATATTCAAGATATAGAATGCGAATATCTTAAGAAAAAATATGAAATTTAGCTATGAGCTGGAGATATAAATATTTAATCTTATGATATCCAAAAAAAAATTTAATAAGATTTTTATATATCTATAAATCAGAAAAATCGTCGATTTTATTAAAAATGTAGAAATAACTTATGTTTTATAGATGGGCTGATGTAATGAAATAATATTTATCAAGTCTATCTCCATAATTAAAAATTAGATAAACATAAATTTCAATAATCAAAATAAGAATTTAATCTAAGAAGATTTACGGGTTAATTTTTAGTTTGAGGAAGATTTTTAAGGAGAAAAACGCAATTTCCAATAATTATATCTTTTTTTTTCCTATAAGGTAGATATAAGAGAAATAATACTCATGGTCTATGTGACGAAAATGAGACACAAAGTACAGAGATTAGTCAAATAGGGGATAAAGTAAGAGATCTCTACAAAAAAAATCCAATAAAGAAGTTACATGAAAAATGGTCCATTCAAAAACGGATTATACATTGAAAAACTTTTTTCTTGAAAAAAAAACTATTGGTATGTGATATTATTGCAAAGATAATAAATTATACTACAGAAAAATCTTCAAATAATAAAAATCAAGGCGTAAATGCCTGAAATATATATTTTTAATAGAAAATTATCTAATTTTCAAAATAAATTTTCGTTGCTTTTAATGATGTTATGAAATTAGAGAATAAAAAAAATATTTAAATTACCAAAGTATATCCTTGATCCGAAAAATGGAGACGCTAAAGAATTTACAAATTATACTCCAATCAAATCCTTGAAAAAAATATATATATATACATGAAACACACTCTAGGTTGGTTTTGAAATTTTTTTTTGTGTATTATTTTCCCTAATCAATCATAATCTATATAATGTAATAGCGTCTTCTAAAGTATATTATCACAGTGTTTTTAATAAAAAATACAAAAATTTAGATACAAAAAAATTAAATTCGATCTAATAATGCTATATTAGTAAAAGAAATATCATAATTTTAATTGAGAATTAATATTCGGCTTATAAGTGCCTTTGAGCTGAATGAAATTTTTTTTAGAAAATTAACAAATATTTTCTACTAATGAAAAAACAATCCAAGATAAATTTCACGCTATATAATCCAACTCAATGACTAACATAAAAGATCTAAAACATGGGGGAGGGGATTCTTATTCACACATATAAGAAATAATAATCGAGCGATGTATATTGCAAATAAGAAAAAATATTAAATTTATAAGTATAATTGATCGTTTATTTAACAAATTTGAATACGAATACGTCATAATAATATGAATATAAAATAACTGGTCTGATTTAAGTTTATTAAATGAACTCAATTCCTATTCACTGGTATTCAAAGCTAAAATACAAAATTAAAAAAATATCTGAATCAAAATAATCAACGCATAAAAATCCACCTAGGAATTAACAATTCATGGAATCGAAATCGTCTTTTAAATATTTGCGAATCAAATTCAACTTGAATGGGATAATCACTAAGAGTGATAAAAATCTAATTGATAAAAAATTTTCGAATTTTTTTTTTAATTCTGAGAAAAAAAAATCAGTAAAAAGAAAAAAATCAATGAAAAATAATATCCTCTCCTCAAAATTAATGTATTTAGCTCGTAAAACACCTTTCAAAAAAACTTCTATAAAGAATTAAAAGATTTTTTTTTGTCCCAATGTAAAAAGTGGGGTGGAAATGTTATATCTAAAACTGAACTTAAAACTCAGTTTACTGGGGTTTAATTAATTTAGGGGTTCAATAGAAAACTCTAATAATGAAATGAGGGAAATTTAATTAAATGGGATTAATATATTTGGGAGTTTTGCTAAATATATAATATCCAAATAATAAAAAAAACAAAATTATTAAGTCAAAAATCCTTATTAAATAACTTTACTTGATAGTTACCAAATCCCCTAGGAAAATTCCCACTAATATGGAGGGAAAAGTTTTTTTTGTCCGAATTATAATCCAATTTTATTTAATATATAAAAAAAATTGGCGTATGAAAACTTAAAATAGATTTTGATTGAATATGCAATCAAATAAAAATTAAATTAAAACTCTCGCAAAAGAAAAAAATTTACCTAAGGAAAAAAATTATAACCAATCAATGAGATTTTATTTGATAGTATCATAATTTAAGTATATCGTAATAATTCAATATTCGAAATCATATTAAATAAAAGAAAAAATAATTAAAAACATGTTTGGATAAAGAAATTAAAATATATAGCTATGAATGTTAATTTCCATCAGACATAAAAAAATATATGAGGAAGAAATTAATAATAACGCCTAAAAATCCATGAAAAATATACAGACTAAATGAACGGTTACAATAAATGAATAAATTATAAATGAATCAAGATATATGGAATTAAATTATGCAAAGTAAAATTTTACACTCAAAATTCAAAAAATTGGAATAGAACGAAAAAAAATTGGCCTTTTTTAACTATTTTTTACAGTTAAATTATAATAAAAGTTTCTTTGAATAATCAACTTAATTATGTTGTAATACAAAAAGATTAGATATCCCACAGGCCTAATTTATTTGCAATCAAATCAAAAAATCCTTTTAAACTATTAATTATTTTGTAATTATCGATATCAGATATACTTAAGAAGGAAAAAGAAAATTCAATATTGAAATTATTATCGATGTCATACAACTGATAGATTGTTTGAAAAAACCCCAACAAATAAAATAAGGTTGATTGAGAAGAAACATAGATTAATCAAGAGCAGAAATATATAATTATCATTTCATCAAAAATATTTTCCTGATTTATTAAATAATTGAAAGACAGAAATCACAAAAAATAATATAACTATAAGTAAAATAAAAAAGATTAAAATAAATAAGTTTTCATTCGATCCTAGAGGTAAAATCATTAAATTTTACAAAAAGAACGATCTTAGATAAAGACAGTGCCTCAAATTTATTTAAAAAGTATTTATACGCAGAAAAGAATTATATTATTGAAAAAATTTAAATAAAAAAAAGATTTAAAATGGAAAAAAAAATTAACATCTAAGACAAAATTAAAAAAATAAAGGTTGCATATTCAGAGCTTTACGAGATAAAATTTATAAAAATCATTGAAAATTTCATATATTTCTAAAAAAAAATAGATTAAATAATAATATTCGATAAAGTTTAAAACATGATCTCAATGAATTAAATAAAACAACTTATTAATACTTTTAAAAATATTTAAATAAGGTATTTAAATCGATCTAAAAATGTATAAAAATATTTTGAGGGTCAAGAAAAAAATTGATTATAAGCGTAAAATTATAGCTGTTGCTATGATAAAAATAAAAATAACTGAAAATTCTGAGCATAAATTTATTATAAATATTATTTTAAAATTCAGAATCCCTAAAATTTGCTGCAAGTAAAACACTAATAGAATATTGAATACCAAATTTGATTTTATGTATGCCTGATATTTTTTATATCCCTGAAATTTTATGACAGAATGTTTAAAAAACTTTCAGTAAGTTAATCAGTATTTTTAAATTTATGTTTGGCTATCTGGCTATCTGGCTATCTGTCTATCTGTCTATCTGTCTATCTGTCTATCTGTCTATCTGTCTATCTGTCTATCTGTCTATCTGTCTATCTTTCTTTGGGGATTTAATCACTTTTTTATACCCTTATGCCTGTTTATAGGTATTTATGTCTTTCTTTATATTTTATTCTATATTTTTTCCATCTATCTGTGTAGATATAAGATTATATGTATTATATGTAAAACTGCCATCATTATTTTTAATATTTTTTTCGAATAGTTTTTAGTTATATACGACTAAATTGTAAATTTAGAATTGATTTTTAAATATATCTTATTTTTACCGCATATTGTTCGTGTAATTTTTTATCTGTAATATTATAATATTTTCATCCAATATTGCTTTATAGATATCTAAGATAATATTTTCAAAAAACTCTCATATTTTTACACTCCCTCCTATATTTTTCAAAATTTTAACTCATACATTTTTCATGATTTTTTATTTTCACTTATTTCTAACTTTATAATTATTTACTATAATCTTTTACAATCACATCCACATCCATATAAAAAATCTCATTTTTCCATTTAATAACATCGCTTCCAATTTTTTTATTGATATTATTGATATTGTTGATATTAATTATTTGATTTATGTTTATTATAATCGATTTTAATGGAAAAAATCTTTTGTAATAATTAATCAATTAGCCACTTTACTTTTTTTTATTACAATTTTGAAAAATTTTCTCAGATATTGTTATTATTTTTCAATTTTTATATAACA
>LSSL01000969.1:0-13175 GCA_001953115.1 Smittium mucronatum
TGAGGTAAGATATTTCACTCTTAGGTGGGAATGAACAGCTTAGATGCAATTATTAGTAATTTGTAAAAAGAAATCCCACGATGAGGCATAAAATACGACTAAAATTAAATAAATTGCGTGTAAATTTGAAAAATATCTCGTAATTATTTCTTTTGCCAATCTTTTTTTTTAACAAAAAAAAGGTGTCCAATATTATAAACTTATGTGATAAAAACAAAAAAAAAAACTTCGAGTGTTTATGAGCACACAAAGAATTTGGGATATTTTTCGTAAATCTTGAAGTATCAGAGACCTTCAGCTATTTAACTTTTGAAACTCGATAAATCCCAGATATTGACTTTTATGAACAATGATAGCTTTATTTAGAAGTTTAAAATGCCATGACCATAACTGAACCGAAATTATACGAACTTTTTTTCAAAAATCTAAAAGTACTCAAATTGCGATAGCTTGATTATTAACAGGCATAATAGAGAGAAATTTAATAGGTCTATTCGCTCATAAAATAAAAAAGAATCATTCGCATAATTGAATATTAATTTTCAATTCCCAAAATAAATTACGCAATTTTATTTGATTTTGGATATATTTAGATGGATAACTTGATTGATAGGGATCTGATATATTATTTCCATTTGCATTTTTAATTTCTATGGTATTTAATCTTTATCATCTATGGAAAAGCTCTTATCATTACTAATCTATTATAACCAAAACCAAACAATTTCCGATATAAATTAAAGAGATTTCTTATCGAAAATATTTACCAGCTATATTTCATAACCTAAATATCGGATCCAATCATTTTTGGAAGTTAGAATTGCCGAAGAATATCTAGTTCGTATGCTAGACTTATGTTTATTCTGTTTATGATGTGTTAATAATATTAGGTAAACTTTGAAACACATTGCAGAGACAAGAATCTTCCAAAATATATTTTCCTTTCATAATACAAAAAACGACACCACCATCGACCAACTTGTAATTCAATTTAGTTGCATTTAGCAGATGACATGTGGGAATAAAGATAAGGAGGTGTTCAGACTATTTGTATATAACCTATTGACATGAAAATTAACCAAATGAAATTTGCTTAATTTCAATATGGAAAGACAAAAAATCCTATGCCATTTAATCCTACCTGAACCAGTGGTACAAAAACGACCTCCGATTTTCGGTCATTGCGAATGTTTGTTTTCAAATTAAATTTATAATAGGGACAATTTATATAGATATCGAGTAGAACATATCTAAATTGAAGGCAGAAATTTAATTCGTTTTTGGAGCCGGTAAGGGTCAATGAATCCAAAAAAGGAAGCAATTAATAGACTGAAGTGTCAACCTCATCAGAGAATCTCCCCATATCCAAAAATTGGCAAAACCCCCATTTATATTTGAAAACGTTTTTATTAAATACTGCGTATTCACCAATGCGTAAAATTATATGCTTTTATTGGAGTTAATTGTTGATCATAAACAAGATGAATCCGCAACTTTTCCACAATTGCAAAAATTGATTAAATTTTCTGAATTACCATTATTAAGCAGATGCTTTGATTATTAAGCGTTAACGTTTATTGATTAAAAATGATTTTTTTGGCTTATTTATTGGTGGAGAAAATGGTGGTAAGATAATAATCAAACCTTTGAAATTTTTTTAAATTGCGGCTCATTCCAGTCGCTTCGTCACCCAGCACAAAAAAAAAGTGTCAAAAAGCACTTTTCGTTACACGCATTTTTGCATTTTCACACACTTTAACCGCTTATGGGCTGAAATGCGACATACATGCTTTTTATTATTGGATATTTTTGATTGCGGTTGGCTGATTGAAAATATCTCATTACTAATAGTCGCTAGTTCGGAATTCTTTTTTTTATTACCCGAAAAACAAAAGATATTTCTCTACCTTAACTTGAAGGGTCTAAAAATTTACTATTTGGATTATAATTAAACTGATGTGTTGAAAAGAAGCTAAAATCAGAATTAGATGTAGTAGTCTTAATAAAGTGTACAGCCAATAGCCAAAAGCAGAATTTTGGGCTTTATAACGCTGCAGAGATATTATGTATTGTTGCCTATAGAAATAGGCCTCCGTTTCTTGCAGAAATACAATCAAATCGCATTCAAAGCTTTTTTAGTACAATTGATCGCAAATATCATTGAGAAAACTAAATCCATTGATTTTAGTAAAAATAAATCTAATTACGCAGCATTAATCTTTTTTTCCTTGATTTTTCTTAATCAAAACCTAATTGCCTTTTTTTTTTCAGACATCCAAAAATATTTTTATTTCAAAAAGTTTATTTAACTCTTGAGTTTCAACGTTATGTTTTCTTCAAATCTTATATTTTTAATTTATAACTCAATAAATGATCCCCCCCTAATACTCTAATCACTTTACCATATTTGACCTTTTGCATGTTTTTTTTGCTATTTAGTTACAAATTCCTATAAAAACAAAAGATTTTGTGAGTAGATATTAGATTAAAATTAAGCTTTTTCGACTTGTATATTCTCCCTTAAACCCATTAAATAAACTACTATATTATCCATTGTATAAAAATACTTTTTCTAAATGGAAGATTCGAAATCTTCAATGCACCAATACGAAGATTCCTCTACTTCCAGAATAAAAGGGATAGCCGAAGCAAGTCTCTGGCAATACTTCACTTTTGGCTGGAACACAAATTTAATATGGAATTATGGCCGCTTCGAGGGGAAAATAACTCCTCAAATTCTTCCTGAGCTATCACAAGCCGATGATTCAGGATATTTATCTGATCTAATAAATGCTCAATGGGAAGTTCAACTTTCTACAGGTTCTCCGTCTTTGGCGAAAGCTCTTTTTGCTGTTTTCAAAAAGGAGTTTCTTTTGATTGGGGTTTGTGGTCTTGTAGAGTCTTTTTTCAAAATACTTCAGGCTGGTGTGCTTGGTTTTTTCATTAGGTATTTGCGTGATTCATCCAGATCTGTTCAAGAGGGTTGTCTACTAGCCCTCGCTCTGAGTGCTTGTGTCCTCTTTTCTTCTGTTTTCCAGCACCACTTTTTTTTTCCTGCAACCCGACTTGCTTACAAAGCCAGAGTAGGCCTTATCGCTTTTCTTTTCCGAAAAACTTTGTCAGTTTCATCTTCTTCGATGTTGTCCACAGGGGAAGCTATAAATATAATATCTAACGACGTTCAGCCCTTTGAGAACGGCATTCCTTTTCTGTACCATCTGATTCTAGGTCCTTTTGAAATTATTTTGGCCATTGTTTTCTTGTGGCTGAATATCGGAATCTCTTGTTTTGTTGCTATTGGTGTGTACCTCCTTATGATACCTTTGCAGAGCTGTATCTCTCATTTATTCGGCAAAATCAGAGCTGCTACTGTTACCTTTAGAGATGATCGTGTTAAGCTTCTTACTGATATTTTATCTGGAATCGAAATAGTCAAACTTAATGCTTGGGAAATTCCCTTGCTGACTCGCATTTTCGATTTGAGAAAAAAGGAACACGACTCTTTAAAGCGTGCTGTCACTCTTAAAGGCATAAACCAGTCTTTATTCGGAATATCTTCCCAAATTGTATACTTTTTCAGCTTTACCACGCTTTGGTTCCTAACTGTCAAAGGTCTTGGTCTCAATTTGGGCAATTCAGGAGCCTTCCAGCCTGAAAACATCTTCCCCTGCGTGTCCATATTTGCTACTCTCAGGCTAACTATGACATTATTCATCCCATCTGCCTTTCAGTCCTTTGCGGAAATTAAGGTCAGTATCTCCAGAATTGAAAAGCTATTAAATTTACCCTCTTTCAAACCAATTCTTTATTCGGATAATGCCGACTTATCGATCCCCGATGAAAATAACAACAATCCTTCTGTCAATCCTCCAGCGATACTTTTTGAAAATGCTAGCTTTTCTTGGAAAAGTAGCCCTTCACCCATTTCCACTCCAATCATTTCATCTCCAAAAAAATTAAAGTCCGTTTCTAATTTGCAATATTCTTCGGATACTGAGAAATCTATAAAAAGCTCTGATTTGGATAGAACTGTAAAACCTATAAATTCTGATGGGTCATTAGCTATTAAACCTACCATCATCTTGAGCAATATATCCTTATCCATAAAATCTGGTGAATTGTGTGGTGTTCTTGGACCTGTGGGCTGCGGAAAATCTTCTTTCTGCAATGCCATTCTTGGTGAAATGCATAAAGTAGATGGCTCCTTAATAGTCAATCTTCCCAACTTTATCCACCAAAAACAATCCTCCAATAACGCTTCTACTCATCGTAATTCCCCAGTGGCTTATGCTTCTCAGTCGCCTTGGATCTTTGGTGGAACTATTAGGGATAATATCCTCTTTGGAAATCCGTATGATGAAACTTGGTTCAATACTGTTATCTCTGCTTGTTCCCTAGATCGCGATTTATCCTTATTAGATAATAGGGAGTTCACTTTAATCGGTGAAAGAGGTGCTACTCTAAGTGGTGGCCAAAAGGCTCGTGTGGCCTTAGCCCGTGCTGTCTACACTCGTGCTGATTTGTACATTCTCGACGATCCTCTTTCTGCCGTAGACCCGAAGGTTGGCAGGCATCTTTTCGACAATGTAATAAAAGGTCTTCTTCGTGGGAAGACAATAGTCTTGGTAACTCATCAACTTCAGTTCATTCATGGTTGTGATACTGCTGTCGTGCTACAGGATGGTTGTGTAGTTGAGCATGGCTCCCCCTATTCTATTACTCAATTAGACAAATACAATATTGTCGACGAAAATCAGGAATCTGAGAATTTTAAAAGTCCCATAGAATTAGATATTTCTGAAGATGTTGAGGATATTTACCAAAATCCTGTAGTTTCTTTGGCACCTGATTTGGATTTGGCTTTCTCTCATAATTTTGATCCAAATACCGACCCTTTAGTCCCAAGAAATTCCATGCATTCTTCCACCGGAGTAAATAATCGCAAAAAATCGAAAAGTTCTTTTGGTAAATCAAGAGATTTAAAGCAAGATGGTGATGAGTTCAAGATGGGAAATAAAGAAACAATGAACAAATCGAATATAAATCTTAAAATATTTCTCAAATTTTTCAGTTTTGGTCCCAATTACATTCACTATTTGCTAGCATTGGTTCTAGCAATTTTGATGCAAGGGGTTGCGATTTATGCCGATTATTACCTCTCAGTGTGGTCCTCATTGCCGATTGAAATGAAATCTAAGAATGAAAAAGTACTCGTATATTTCATTTTGGTCGTCTGTTCAATTGCTCTATCAATGCTCTGTTGTGTATTGTTGTTCAGAATGCTGCTGGCCTCGTCAAACGGATTGCTGTTAGGTATGTTGGATTCAGTTATAAAGGCACCTATGTCTTTTTTCCAGTCTCAACCTTTAGGCCGAGTACTTAATCGCTTTAGTAAGGATCAAAGTAACACAGATGAGCTTTTGGCTCAAACAACGATTGATACACTGTTCATATCAATACAAACAATTGGGATTTTAGTAATAGTCAGTATATCAAATATTTATTTGTTAATTTCGATACCATTCATACTGGCTATATTCTTCTGGCTCAGGACAATATACATGAAAACAAGTAGACAAGTCAAAAGAATTGAGAGTGTTTCTAGGAGCCCCGTTTACTCTTTGCTCTCTGAAACTCTAGATGGAATGATTACAATTAGATCGTATGATGCCCAAGATGGGTTTCTAACCGAGTTTATAGAAACCCAAAATGCAAACAGTAGAGCATTTTTTGCATTTTTGGGCGCTGGAAGGTGGTTAGCATTTAGATTAGATTTAGTAAATACCTGCTTTGCAATAATATCGGCATTTTCAATGGTTGGTGTGCGTAACAAAATTTCGCCCAACTTGGTTGCTTTGTCAATGAGTTATATTTTGTCACTTGTTGGTATGGTTCAATGGGGGATTCGACAAAGTATAGAAGCAGAGATAATTTTTATTAGTGTGGAAAGAAACATTGCATACACTGAAATTAAACCTGAAGAATCACCCGAGATTAGCAACTCTCCTGATGAGATCCCTGACAGCTGGCCAGAGGAGGGTAATGTTGAAATCAGGGATTTGAGTCTGTTGTACCCATTCAGCGAATCGCCCGTTTTAAAACATATTACGATGAGCATTAAAGCAGGAGAAAAGATTGGGATTGTTGGCAGGACGGGTGCAGGGAAATCGTCTTTGGTTTCCAGTATTTTCCGACTATTTGAACCTTATCCTAATGGGTGTGTTGAAGTTGACGGAGTTAACATTTCGAACATCAGGTTAGGAAAGCTGCGTCCATCATTCAGTATGATTCCACAGCAGCCGTTTTTGTTTGAGGGCAGTTTGCGTTTCAATCTGGATCCGTGGTCAGAATACAGCGATGAGCAGATATGGAATGCACTCGAATCTTCATCACTCAAAAGAAAAATTGAGGAAATTCCCGAAAAGCTCGAGTATCAGGTAGTCGAAAACGGAAAGAACTTTAGTGTTGGAGAACGACAATTAATATCTCTATGTCGCGCAATACTTCAGAATAAGAAGCTGGTGGTTATGGACGAAGCCACAGCGAATGTTGACTTGGAAACTGACAAAAAAATCCAGCAATCCATCCATACTTTCTTTGAAAAATCTACGGTTATTACCATAGCACATAGACTGAACACGGTTATTGGAAATGGTTACGACAAGATTGCAGTTCTTGACCATGGAGTTCTAAAGGAGTTTGGAAGCGCACACGAACTACTGCAAAATCCTGAATCCCTGTTGAGTTTGATGGTTGCTAATACAGGCAAGGAGACAGAGTCTAATTTAAGACAATTGGCGTTTGAGCAATTTTCATCAGTAAAGGAAAAGAATTGATATATTTTTTTAATCTAAACATTTTGTATTTGATTGTGATGATAAAATCTGTAAATGTATAAGTTCTATTAAATAGTTTGATCTTGTAATATTATTGGGAATAGACTGTTTGTGTACTTTATGTCTTAAAATTTAGGAAATTCTTTTTACAATGAATGAAAATTGCTTGAAAAAAAGAGGGAATATTTTCTAGTTTATGTTCTTTGCGGAAAACTGATTAATAACTAATAGTCGAATGTGGAGATAACGCCTAACGAACACAATTCGTCTATTTTAGGTTTAGAGTAGTTGAGCACATTCATAAGAGTCGATTGGGTATGTTGGCCGAGCATTGGAGGGGGAGAGTAGATACTAGCCGGTGATTGGGAGTACGAAACGGCTGGCTGTACGATCTTGATGTTTCCAACGAATGGGTGGAGCACATTAGCGACTAAATGGCGAGCGACGACTTGGGGGTGATTGAAAGTCTCTTCCATATTGTTGATTGGGGCAATGGGCACACCCTTGTTATCGAGTGCTGATAGGACCATTTCGCGGGACATACTATTGAGTTTAGTCTGGATGATGTTGTCGAGCATTACCCGGTTCTTGACGCGCAGTTCGTTTGTGGAATAGTCTGGATAGTTCTCGAGGATCTCGGTCAGGTCGAGAGAAGTTGCGAGCGATTTGAATTGGGAGTTGTTACCGCCGCCGATACATATGGGGCCGGTCTGGGTGTTGTAGACGCGGTACGGAGCGATGGATGCATGTTCAGAGCCCCAGCGACTAGCTTCCTGGTTGCCAATAAGGTAGTTGGATCCGATATTTACAAGAGCCGATAATTGGGACCCCAAAAGGTTGATATCGAGGTGCTGGCCTTTGTTGGTTTTCATGCGGTTGATCAATGATGCCATTATTGCCCCGTGGGCGTATAGACCCGTGACTACATCTAAAAAAAATAAAGTTCCACCAATTATTTTGTTTGAGAAAAAAACAAAAGTTAAACTGTTGTTTATAGATAATAAAAATTAAAAAAAAGATGTGTGAAAACTTTACCAGTGATTGCGACGCCAACTTTTACCGGATTTCCGGTTTTTTCGCCAGTTATGTTCATAAGACCGCCCTCTGCTTCAATCATCACATCATACCCGGGCTTTTTAGCATAGGGACCAGTGCCTCCATAACCTATTCCCGAAGCAAAACAGACTAATTACTAACCCAATTATAACGGACATGATAAGGGGGAAAAGAAAAGATAAAGACTAACCGGTAATCGAGGCATATATGATCTTATCATTAACTTTATTAATTGTGTCAAAGTCTAAGCCAAACTCTGCCAATTTTCCTGGCACGTAATTTTCAATCAAAACGTCACAAATAGCTGCCAATTCCTTGACTATTTGCTGACCCTTCAAATCCTTTATATTAACAGCAACTGATTTTTTATTCCGATTAACACTTAGAAAGTATGCACTTTCCCCTGGAAATTCTTGAGTGTGCAGCTTGTTTTTAGGGTTGGGTGTGTATTTGACATTGGGATTATATGGTGCAAACGGGGGACCCCAAGATCGGGTATCGTCGCCTCGTTCGGGATGTTCGATTTTAATAATTTCAGCTCTATAAAAGTAAAAATATGTCGATTTTATCAAACTCGGCGCTCCCTCTGTTTTTTTTTTCCTTGAATAAACAAATACAAAAAATATAAAAATCAAGTAACAGAGATAAAGTGCTATTACCCTAAATCTCCGAGTAGCATCGAGCAATATGGACCAGCTATAATATTAAATAGAGCGACAATAGTTTCAGAATTAGACAAATAAGGTCAAGCCTGTTTTTTTTTTTAAAAAAAAATTACCTAAAACCCTTGATAAATCGAGAACACGGATTCCATCTAAAGGACCTTTGGTTGGGATGGTGCCAGGTGCAGAAGAATAAAGTCTAGCGTTTATATATGTGGTCAATCCAAACACCCTTCTCGATTTGAAGGAACGATTAATATGAACAGTAAACATTGTAATATTTTTGTCCCAAAATGAAAATTGTATAGAATTACAAATAATATACAGGGGAAGAGAACTGATATTTATACTGACTCGTTACAGATCTTGTCCTGATATCACAACGGAGCATATTTTTAGTGTTTTCTAATACTCGTTATCCCCTTAATTTTTATTTCATGTGGAAAGTGCGTTCATCCAATCGACTTTGCTCCAAGTTTCTTACTCGGTATAATTCCTTAACCCGCTAAAAAGTTTGGTTTCCTTTTTTTTGGACTTTCTGACCCGATATTGCTGAATCCTTTTCACTCGATTTTCAAATCGCGTCATTCCAATTTAGTTTGCTATTCATTTTGTTTCATTTCTTTGATCAAATTTAATGTATCAGACTTTTGTTTTATAATTCAGAGAATTTAACAAAAACTAAAAGAATGTTAAAATTATTAAGCAAACAACCTATCATTAATCATTATGAATCAGCTCTCTCTAAATTATATTTTGATCCATATAATTTCTATTAAATTAATCTCAATAAACCTTGTCTGTGTTCACAATTGATTTGGGTAACAAGTATCCACACATTATAACTCGAGTAGGGCTTTAAAAGATTAAAAAATCGTTATTTGAGATTTTTTGGTTTGTAAAAAATATTCTATCAAGCAATCCTGTTTTCAAAAGCATTTAAAACTGGCACTCTTTTTCATTAATTCTTTGAACTAAAGATTCCATAAATGGTCGATATATATCCTCTATAAAAAAAGAAAACTAGCATATAATTAGTCATCACTACCATTTGTACTGGTGATGATATATTTCACTTTTTCAAAGTATTTATTTGAGAAATATTTTCATAATTTAAACAAAGAATCTTGAAAAGAGGCATAAATCGATTAAAATAAAGCGATCATTGCTATCTTAAGATATTAGAGTTCAAAAAATGGCTTATAAAACGGGGGGGGGTGGTGTGGTTGAAATATAAATGTATAAGGATAAATATAGATATTTACAAGATATATAGCAGAAAAATGAATGAATGAATCCATACATTTATATATTTTAAAAAGTTTAATTAGAATTTTAATTAATATTCACAAGAGAAATGTTTAAAAAATAATTATTTTTATTTGACCTTCTTTGGAAAATTGTCTTTTCAACATTTAGACTGTGGAAAAAAGAGGAAAATGATAATAAATGAATTTGATATCCGTTTATATACTATTTAAATGAAATTGCATTTAGTCTAGATAATTTAAAAATATTAAGCATTGAGTGCTATATTGCATTAAATTGATATAAATTATCTAAAGATTGAATCGATTTTATTAGATATATGGTTGTCATGAGGATTTATAGGATATGTTTTAATGCTACATATTATAATTCAAAATAAATTAGAATGCAGTAGCACCCCGCTTAAGTGCGCACCCCGTTTAAATTCCTATAATACAAACTGGATTTTTGATATTCAATAATCTCTGTAAAGCTTAATAAAGTCGATTGGATAAGAATTATCAAATCAAAAAAAATATTGGATTACAGCAGTACCCCGCTTAACCGCGATCTTAACCGGGGTGCTACTGTAACCGAAATTAAGATACTTGCAAAAACAGTTCCTGCTTCCACATATAAGGCATTTTCTTCTAGGTTATAAATGGCATTTTTTCAACTTTTCTCCTTTTTTGCGAATCTTTTTACCGAAAAAATTTCACCGAAATATTAGGTATTTTACAGCAATATTAAAAGAATATTTACTTTTATTCATTTTATAGTTTAAATATTGATGTTTTTGAAATAAATGTCATATGAATAGTGTTGGTTTCCATAATATATTGGGCGATTAATTTTTGATTAAAGTAAAAAAATAAGTACTGTAAAAAAATAAAATTACTCCTAAATTTCATTATTTTTTTAAAAAATGATATTTATATAGACATCAATTTTTGATTTGAATTTCAAACTGCAAAATTTATACAATTTAAAAAATTATTTTAATAGTTGGATGGGATACAAAGTCTGATTTGTGGCATCATAATTTTTTGCCGCTAATTAGGGATCTGTCTATAAAAAAGTACAAAGTATCTTTTAAAGATAGGTAAAATATTTAATAATTGTGTTTTGAGAAAATTCTTTAAATTTTTAGCATTATAGGAACATAAACGGATCTAAGATTATGATTATGGGTGCTCGGACTTTGTGTATTAGTAGCCACTTTATCAAAATTCCATGCAAAAGTATCATTATACGTTGGCTAATTTACAAGTAATAACGGTATTTTTGAGTAAAGGTAAATGAACATTTTGAAAATTAATTATTTCAAGTAATTTTTACAAAATTTTGCATGATGCGACTTTTAAAGGTTTCTAATACAGAAAAAAAAGTTGTTTAAATATTAAAACCTTTTCTCTCTAATAATTTCAAGATTTTTAGTTAATATATTATAATTGATAAAATATTGTGATAAACAAGTGTAAAAAAATGTAAGTATTTGATTGATGGCAATAAAGTAGACGGAATATGAGCAAAGAAACTTAAAAACTAGTATATTTTTAAGAAAAAAAATCTAGTTCAGATTTCAAAACGGCAACTTTTTTAAAAATCAAAAGACTTGATGTTTAAAAAAAAAACAAAAATTTTGTGTATTGAATTTAGTAGTAATTGGAGAATAAATGACAATACCAAACACCGAAGAAGATAATTCGTATTTTATGGAAACTGCATTTAAAAATTTAATATCTCGCACATAAAATTTAGTCGAATGAATTTCAAATTATCTTTTATTATTATTTTAGGGGATTTTTTTAAATAGCATTTCGTAAAAGAGTTTGATATTATTGATGAAAAAATTAGTTTTGATGTTTTGTTTTATTTTACTTACACCCAAATATCACAGATTGTATTCACTGGAGCTATATTTGCCTGAAAGGAAATATTTTAAAATTCAGATCTATACTAAATGAATTTTTTTAGAGCGATATTAATTACTAGCATTGATGAAACCATACCCTTAAATATTATTTTTAAGCAGCAAATAACTAAAGACTGAGGCAAAGTGTGAATCTAACAGCCTTTATTATTAAATGTGTTTTTAATAAATTTGATTTATCGAATTTTTCATTATAAAAAGGTAGTTAAGTGATTAAAAAAAAAGTTTGTGCTAACCATAAGACTCGATATTATGGGAATGTGAATATTTAGATCCTTTCAGCAAACAAAAAAGATGGAATAAAATAACAGCATAAGAAGAGAATTAATTTACTATTTGATTAATTGCGAATCGAATCTTTAACCAGATGATTTCGAGAACCTCCAGTTTTTTGCATCTAAGGGAATAGGGTTAAAAAAATATACTAAAGATAAATTCAATGATAACAATAGAAACGATTTTATCCAAATATATAGAATCTTCATTTATCAGAATGGCGGCTGTTTGCCTATGGTGATGGAATCAATATCAAAAATAGATAATACATTATTCGGCTTTGATTAATATAGTAAAAGATGGACAAAGCTACCATTAGCAATAAATCATTCCCATCTATCAATGCAAAAACACATAAGAATTAGGGGGGAGACGCTTAAATCTAATTTTCATCTGGACTAATTATAGAACCGGGTCTTCTTTTATAGAAATATTGTTAGCTTGTCTAAATTTTCCTACAATAGAAAGAATGAATATCGCTTCAGTTGTAAAACAGAAAACTTGTATTTAAATATGATTTTTTTTGTTTTTTGCTACCTATAAACTATCCCTCTTCTTCCTAGCCTTAGAAAAGTACCTCATCCCAAATTAATAACCGCTAAATGGGGACTTGAGCGTTTTTGATAAACAACATCAGCCAAATAAACTTTATCTCAAATGTATGAAAGGCTAGCTTCTGCGTTTTTATTAGCACTGTAATTAAGGTTCTAAAGCATTTACGAGGTTACTGTACACATTTGATCAGCCAGTCTTTGATCATCGCAATATTGCTTTGATGAAAAGTAAAATGGGAGATATACTCCACAGCGCTGATCTCCAGTGCCCCTCATACTCCAATCCCCCAATTCCCCCATCCCCACCCAGAGTCTTCTTCAGGCCCATTAAATGCCTTTTGAGAGAATCTCATTGGAAATTAGCGAGAATGATTATTGGTGGAATATCCTTGTGGTTGGATGAGGAAATGTATTTCCATCCACTAAAAAATTGAAATTTTACAGAAGGAGTTTTTGGGGAATTTCATTGGTAGACCCAAAGAAAAACAGAGTGACGATTAGCTGGATTTTGTAGCCATCTCGAAATTTCTCATTGAAAGGATATTTATTTACATCTTTTTAGTTAGATTTTTTGGATTTCGAATACACTTCTTCTGTTGCTTGAGCGAAA
>LSSL01000969.1:16065-35193 GCA_001953115.1 Smittium mucronatum
ACAACAACAACAACAGCAACATTCGAACTCTTTGGCTAGCATTAATGGCCAGACTGATTCGTATTTTGGTGGTATTTTGCGACTGGAGAATGTTTGTGACGTTGATGAAGTTGACTCCGATTTGCCACAAGACATATTCGAGGAATCGACCAAGTTTGGGCCCGTGACCCAAGTCTTTGTTTCGAAACTATCTGCTAATGATGGATTTGGTGAAAGAGTAATAGTCTTTGTCGAGTATGAAAAGAAAGAGTCGGCAAATGATGCTAATAAAGTGTTTGATGGGCGGTGGTTCGGTGGTCGGCAGTTGCGGGCATCGGTTACTAGCCGCCAAACCCTGGCTTCTGAAACAAAAACGCTTTTGTGCCGGTACCCCTCATAACCTCCACAATCTGGTCATTATTATTCGGTTAATGAATGCAATTTAAATTTGCAAACCTAAAGAGAGATTTTGTTGTAAAATATACGGATTAGAATTTTAAATATTAGAGCCTTCCTTTGAAGAGAATCAAAACTAAAAAAAAAAAAAAAAAAGCGCTATTTGAACATGATAAAAAACAAAGAATAATCAATATATAAATAAATAAATAAAATTAAAGTACATGTGTAATACAAAAGGAGTCAACATTACAGAAAGAAGAGAATTATTTATAGTTCACGCGAATTGATTTATATCACAATCCAATAACATGAAAATAATATTCTTATGGATAAACGGAGATTAGAGGAGAGGGAAGTGGAAGTGGGATATATAGAATATAGAATTGTGAAAAATTGAGCAGCGGTTTAAGCTTGCGAATGCAGATCGTACCGACAAGTAGGACAGAAGCCAGATCGTTTAGTCAACCAAGTATCGAGACAAACGAGATGGAAAATATGATCACAGGGGATCTGGCGGACCATATCGTCGCCGAGAACTATTGGCTCAAAGCAAATCAAGCAGTCGACATCGTCAGCCTGGTGATCGCCTTCGCGGTTCTCGTCGAGTGAGCTGGGCATCGGTTCGCTTTTCGATTTTTCGGACTCGTCGGTACTCTTGAAATGCTGATGGATCATATCGGAGGAGAAGGGAACGACCGGGTACTGGTCGAGTTCCTGTTGGGTCAAACCTTTCCTCTTATTTTTTTCGGGCATTGGGAAATGATCGAGCTGATCGTCGGAATAGTCCATGGGACCAGTTCCGGGATCCCTACGAGTTGCCTGTATCTTCTTGTACATGTGCAATGATACGATAAATACAACAACTAAAAATAAAAGTTGAAATCATTTTCTGTAAAAATAAGTTATATTGAGGAGAGTAGAGGGGGTAGAAAAAATAACTTACTGGGAAGTATAATGTACAGCATTATGGACATGTACTTGAAAGTCGAAGATTGGACTAGTAGTAAAGTAAAGAGGGGGAGAAAGAGTAAGTATATATTATTGTTTAAATTGAACTTTTTGATAAAGATCTATTTAATATTCTCCTTTTATCACTCATTTAATTAAGGTTTAGTTAAACTAAATGAAGGGATCATGTGGGCAGAATGTATGTTAGAGACTGGGGGACTCACTTGAGTTTCCTACATAAATGCTAGACGGGTATGAAACCGAGTATTGCAAAAAAGAAACAGATAAAGAAGCCGAATAGGGTGAGTAGTAAGAACCCGGATTTAAAAATGAGCCAGAAGCAAGGATCGAAGACGGATTAGGCGATTGAAATAGACTCATCTATAAAAACTAGATATATATAATTGTTTAAATTAAAAAAATAATAACAGAGATCCCGGCTTTTAGAATGTAGGGGTCAAGTAAAGAAAAAAAGGCATACAAGGTTTAATTATGAAAATTCAAGCAGATTAAAGTGCGAAATCTAAATGACTGACAGATATTATGTGGAAGTTTAAGTTTAAGTTTAAGAAAGATTATACTATAAATTACTAATGCTACAGGCCCAAAAATTTAAGAGAACTGAAAACATCGTTGGGAAATCTACAGTTTATAAGCAAATTTCCAAATCCTCAGATTTTGTTCATGTCCAAATTACAATTACAAATTAGGTAAGGAATTGAGTTTTCACAAAATGTGTTGAAATAAATCTCCCGGTTTTCCCTCTCCTTCATGCCTAAATATCTATTTCGAATATCATTCGACCTACACTTCATATTTAATTTAGCGATTAGCTGGCATCTAAAACCCTAAAGTTGTACAGAAAGCAGTATGGAGGCTGGTCGGCCAATGGAAATATAGCTTGGCAAAGAATAATAGTCAATTTTAGATAATCCTTTCCGATTAATAAAAGATTAGAAACCAACTAATCATATAAATAAAGATAACACCAATTCAATTTAATGACACATCAAAAATTCAAATCAAGAAAATAAAATATACAGTAAATTAAATGCGGCCGGTCTTGAGATTAGGCATGTGCTTGCGAGAGTATATGCGTTGAAAGAACAAAATGATGGCAGAGGCAATAAAGCAAACACCGCAGGTGATTATCAGAGAAGAATAAGATTCGCGATGGCCAATCTTATCAAACATAGTACCCAAAATTGGGTTCCCTATCAAAGTACTCAGCCCGTAGAAAACGTACATAATTCCATTGACTTGAGACACTTCTCCAAGTGGGTAATTATTTGCAATCATAACAGGACCCAAAGGGAAGAAAAGTGAACACAGGAACCCAGTCAGAACAAAGAACACATAGTACACAACAAAATTTTTGAATGGGAGCCACATCGAGAATACAAGGACTGATGTTGCTGACATCGCAAAAATCAGAAAAGTGTTTGGCCCAAACCTATTTGAAAAGTAGCCACTTAGGAGCCTAGAGATTCCAGACGCAGCTGAAAATGCCAGAATAGTATTTGAGGCGGTTGAGCGAGACTGGCCAATTGCGACCATTGATGCAGGAAAATAAAGAGATAATACTGCATATCCGAGCTCAGCGAAAAAACCACCAAAACACAAAAACAGCGTGTATGGGCGAAGGAAAACCTTCATACTCAACAGCTTCTTGGTGGCTGGCTTGAATCCCGGTTGTCTAGGCTTGAAGATAATGCTAGTTGTTAAAGTAATTGCCAGAGTCATAAAACACAATACGCGGAAAGCCCATTTAATTCCTAGATTTCTGATTGCACTCTCCAAAATAGGGCCAATCACCAAGCCGCCAAAACCGCTTCCAGCAGACACTGTTCCAATGGCCCAACTACGGTACTTCTTAAACCATAGAGACGGCATAAGGATAGAGCAGTTTATAATTAATGAGCTCCCAAAGCCAAAAATGAGACCTTGAGTTATTGTAAGAGCAGCGATAGAGCCAGTTGAGAAGCTAGCTAGAATCAAACCTAAACTCGCAGATAGCGAGCCAAGTACAAAAGTTAATCTGATACCAATCCGATGCATAATTGGGCTGGCCATTATCCCTCCAGCCAGGGAAACGGATATGGATATGGTGCTTATCCATGCAATGTCAGAGGCAGGTTTATCCGAAAACAAGGTGTTTAAATAATACTCTTGAAAAATCCCAAATGCATTGAAACACCCAAACACCATCAAAAAGTTTACGAAGGCACCAAACATTACCAAATACGAATACTTTGAATCCAACCCAGCTTCATCGTCAAGCTCGCTCTTTGACACCTCCAACTTTTCAGAAACGTCTTCTTCAACTACAACAACCTCATTCTCAGTATGGAGCACCTGCTCTCCCGAGTTGTTAATCTCAGACTTGTCATCTAGATGATTTACCATTTTCATTCAATTACTAAAAGAACATAAAACTAAAAAAATAGCAAGTATATAATAATTAGGTGGTTTATAATGCCACGGTACAAACCAGTTGTCGAATCCCTGTGAACTGTAGAAGCTTCCACCTTAATATGCAGAGAATAATAGAACTGAAATACAAAAGTTGATTAACAATGAGAAAACTCTTTTTTTTAGTATTCTGCTAATATATAAAAATTTATCAGATTGAGAAATTAAATTTTGACGTGAAAGTCTTTTTGGGCAGATTATATACTCCCATGTAAAAAAATTTAATTAATTGAATTTTTTCATGACGCTTAACGCTTGACGATCCCCAATCCCCCGCGTCTTCCACCTGGATAAAAACGTAGGTGGCAATGTCTAGTGGTTGGGTGTAAGGGGGCGGGGCCGTGTCCATAATCAGCAGATCCTGTTTGCTGACGATGACACCTCATTTCGCCCACTGATGACTAATAAAACGTTTTTTAATACCCTCTAAAAAGGGTGACAAAACAAAAACTGTGCCATTCGCCGTTTGGTTTGTTATTGAGTTAGATGCCTAATTTTTTTTCATTGGGTCCTAAAAAATACCCGCGATTATTAATGTTTAAAACTACAAATAGCTTTTCGCACACATTAGCTAAATCAGATTTGATTCGTCGATTGTTTGGATCGGATTAAACTGCAGTTTTTGTTTCACCTGAAATTTTCTTTGTCATTTCTATTCCCCCCCCACCTCTCTCTTTCCCGCTGACAATAGCACGATATTGGGTATTTATATTAACCAGCCCAGTCCATCACCTCTACTATTTATCGAGGTTAAGCATTTAACAGCAAAATCTATTCAAAAGTGATTGAATGTGGCCATGTGAGTTGTTCATAGAATATGGGGTTTTTTTCCGCAGCAGCTAAAAATCCCATTTAGAAGCATGCACAGTTCTTTTCATAATTGACTTGTTCACTCATAAGAATAAAGTATTCCCATTATCCATACCCCACTAATAATATTAAAGTTAAACATTACGCCAAATGTAGTAATAATAATCTCTTATTGCTATGACTGTAATCCCACAAACCTGCACAAACTACTGGTTATCCCTCCAGTCTTATTAGGCGTAATTTTTTAATCTCGGTTAATGGGAACAATACTAACATTATTATTGGCGAACCGCCGAACAATAGCAACGAATGTCCACGTCACTTCCCCGCTGCATTCCAGCGACTATTTTTATTTCGGGACCATCAAAAATTTTCCTCCGAAATCTCCTTCCATCCTGAAAAAAAATAAATAACAGACTTACTAGTGCCCAGTGCAAATTGGTGATTTTCATACACTAACGGTTGTGGATAGTTTACTCCAATAAGATACAACTTGCCTCCCATTTGTCTGTTTCTGAAATGACACCCATTCCTAAAAAAAGGCAATTTACTTCCTAAAAGGGACACTTGATGTATGTAAATTTGAGAAATAATTCTTTTCCAATTATCTAATTTGAAAAAGTATCCACTGCAACCTATTTATGGACAGATACCAAACCCATCCAGTATGATTTTGAGCAAGGAAATAAAATATAACTCATCTGCCCATAACTTATTTTAAAAAACCAACATTATCCCTTTCTGGGCCCAAATTTGTGCATTGCCCCTATTTGCGTATGTTTGCAATTCTAATTGGCTCAAAAATATGATCAGCCCAATGGTATACTAATAAAATTAAACTAATAATAAAATTGAGCGAAAAGTGAAAGCTATTTTTTGCACCAAAGATACATTTTACTCGAACAACACTAAAAGAAACTTTGTTTATCTATTTATTTTCAATTCCGACCAGTGCTTTAAAATCACCATATTCTGTTTTGCCAATATACCATGACATCTTAATTTTAAATGTTAACCCTTTTAATAATTGTATTATTGCCAGCCTAAACTCTATAACTTAATGAGAATTCAGTCTTAGAAAAAGTTTACTTGAGCAAAATCAAAAAAACATACATCCAATAAACCTCTTTTGAAACCATATTTTTGTACATAATAAGCTCACTTTTATCGATGAACAGCATATTTTTCATTGAATTCTTTTACGAGCATTACTATAAGTGGGGCATTGACATTTTCGTTTATCGAGTAACCGGAACACCAAATTAAGAATTAAAAACTATTGTCCAAAAAAAAAAAATAGAAAAAGCCCTTCGATAACGAAAATTTTCTAGCTTACTTTTCAAAAACTTCGATTTCTGTGTTAAAAATAGAAAAAAAACGGTCCCATGATCTTTAGGGCACAGATATCGCGCTAGAAATTTCTACCTAAAAACGATATCGCAAAAAGAATATATATATATATATATATATATATTTAATAAAGCACATTTACCTGATTCCCTCCACCCCTCTTTTTGTTGTTTTGTCTTACATGGCTCGATTTAACAACACTCAGACCACCCAAAAAATAATAGATACTTACTGTGGTGTGTTTTATATGAATATAACATGAAGCTCAAATAAACAAAATAATATGTACTAAGATTTGTAATATGACAGCATAATAATACTATAAAATTAATAGACTGACATATAAAGATAACTTTTTTATATAACACGGATTTATTGTAAAATAATATAATGATAACTCAAACATAATAACTTTATATAAAACTAGATTTTACCAAAACAATTTGATTACACTTACTCACATCTAATACATAACCGCAAAGATATAACACTTGTGATTTAAATTAAATGAATTTAATGAGTTATATATACAATATTGAACATCTTTCAATGTAAATAACAACATAAATTTAGGAGTATCTTGAAAAAACGATATAAATATAAAGGAACTAAATATCCACAATAGAGAAACAACGATGATCTTTTAAATAGAAATTCGAAACCATACAAGTTTTTTTTCTTAGCTTATAAATTCTTCTTTTGAATAAAAACTATTAAAGTATCGTATCTCAATTCAAATAACTTCATATTCTTTATTTAAATGTTATCCTTAGCAAGTGGATAAATTAATTCTTACCTACTCCATAATTTTACCTTGGTTGGTAAAAATATAAAATCAGGTCAATTAAATTTTAAACTAATCAATCTATACACAAGCTTATTGAGACAAGTAATTTAAAACTAACTTTTGCCATTTTAGGGAAAGTTTAACCCGATTTAAGTAAAATCATGTCAGTAATTTTTCCTTAGAACAGCAAAATCAAAAAACATTAACATTAAATAAGAATGATATCAATTCTTTGATTATCAATAAAAAATCCCTATTTTTGATTTTCTCAAACTCCCCAACTCGTTTTTTTTTTAAGCTTTATGAATCACTTTATTAAGCCCCCAAGATATTTGGTTTGTTTTTTCTTTATTATTACCATTTCAGATTGAAATTCACTAAATATAATAATTTGAACAATTGATTTTCTAATTAAATTGGATTTTTAATCTACTATACGTGATTTCAATAAAACCCCAAAAAAATTCTTTTGAATCTTTTTCTACTTCACTTTTATTAACTTTAAAAAAAAAATGTTATTCTTAATTGAATATTTGGACTTCTTTGAAAGAATAAATAAAAAAAATAGTATCAAAATGTATAATATAAACGAAAACGCATTTCAATTATTTTTATTAAAAAAAAATCATATATCGATAATTTACAACAATTTAGTCCTGAATTTTTTTTTATAAAACTCTATTTTTATTCATATTTTTAAATTTTTATTACTTTTTTTTATTAAATGTTAAAGGTATATTAAATCGGTTCTTTTACTAATTTCATTATTGATTTTTTGTGATATATTTATAAAAGTATGTTAATCTTATCTTAAAAAATAATCAAAATGATTTTTATTTTTTGGTAATTAAATACAAGATTTTAGTGAATGATCGAACTTAAATAATCCATTCTGGAAAATAAAATTATCTGAAAACTCAAAGATTTATAAATCTTTGTTTTTTTATTATATCAATGAAATAGTGAATTTTAACCGATATTGTAATTTTGGGAATTCCATCATGAAGGAATATTTTATTATAAAAAAATCCAGCTATTTCTAAAGTTAAAATGAAACTAAAAAGGTACATTTTATCTAAAAAAATTTCAGATATTCATAATCTGAGTCTCAAGCATAGTACCATAAAATAAATTCAAAGAAGTAACATTATTTCAATAAAAAATTTCAAAATCCATTAAATTATTGTAAATGATAAAGTATTCTATCAAAAATATATATATATTAAATAAACAATATATCAAAAAATTGTGAATTATTTTAAAAAAATATTGTTTCCGATATTCCGCATTCAGATTCTTTAATAATTATCAATGGATTTTTTTTTTGAGTCTCGGTAACTTGTGAAAAGGTTAGTTAATTTGCGATAATCTTAAAATTGCGTACATATTCTTCCTTTAGCCTAATTATTAGAAAATATGGTGTCATAATTTTAGGAATTTCTGATAGAAAATATTGATTTTTTTACCGTATCAAACTCGGCGATTTCTAAAGATAATTTTGAATCATATTTAATGATTTTCAACGCAGAAAAATTTGAGCTGGGCAAATATATATATAATAGAGTGTATCTTTTCAGATTCTGTAACAAAAACTTTTATCTTATGCAAAAAACTATTCAAAAATTTAAGTAGACCCCATTTTTCGGTTTTATAATTCAAATGGATATATTTAATAATTACTAATTCTAGAATTAATGAATAGATTGTACCTAAAGATGGTTTAAGGATATATATCTGCTATTCAAATAATTCCTAATATTTAATTTCTAGATATTTCCATATTATTATCTATCAAAAATAGGAGAAGTTTTATTTTATCAATATTTTATTGAAATCGCAATTTAACTGTTTCGATAAAAATAATAACTGTTAGTTTTGATACGAAATTTCCATCTCTCAACCAAAAAATATATCGAGAGATTCAATGGGAATATTAAAGAAACATAAAAAAATTAAAAATGTATCTTAAATTTATTGGTATTTTGGATTTATCGATACTTTCAATAAAATTATTCCTGTTTATTATGAAAATTAAAAGATATAACTAGGAACGGTAAAGTACTATGGGATCGCTTCGTTTAAAAAATCAGTATAATTTTTGAAAAATATCGTCGAAAGATCATTGAAATAAAAAAAATTTACAATATCATTAAATCGATGAAATATATATATATTCCAGCACTTCATATAATTGTTTTCTAAAAAAAATTGATGATATAACTAGGGTTTTACGATTAAATTTGTTTATTTTTCAAAATGGACAATAAAAAAAATGTCTTTGTGTTTTTTTTCTAAAAAATCATTAAAAAAAATTTCCAGCATGGGTCTATTTATTCGAAATCGAAAGATTTTTTTTTGGATATTTCAAAAATAAAAATATGATATTTTTTCTGAATAACCCAAAAAATACAAATAAATAAATCATAGCTTCGATGAACAAAATTCGAAAAATAATTTAAATTTAATTTCGTAAAAAAAACTATCGTTTAATTTATAAGATTTATAAGCTATAATGAATACTAAGTCTATTAATAAAAACAGTAATAAAAAACCAAAATTAATTATTATTAGTAAAAAAAAATTATATCAGCAGGATTTAGACACTAGCGGTACAAAAAATTATTAGTAAAATTTATGAGAATTAATTTATTTTAAAATAATCTTTTATAAATAGATAACGACAGCTTTAATAAAGTATAAATACATGGCTATATTTGTTTAAGATAAAAAAATTCTCTTAATTTTTTTACTTAATTTACAATTTTAGTAGCTATAAAAATTATTATATGAGTGATTTCAGCTTCCGTGGAATTATAGTAGAAGATATCTATCAGTCGCGTAAGTAAATTGTTTTCAAAATACTTTTATTAAAAACGATTTAATTGGGAAATCTTTAATATTAGCTGAAATTTGTAGTCACTTGCGTATTTTGGTTGCAAAAAGCTTTTATTATCTGAAAGCTAGAAGAAAAATAATTTTGGTATATTTTGCATGATTTTGACTATAATTATTAGTATTGGCATTAACAATTAGTTAGAGAAGGTTTGTTAGTGGTGATCACAGGAAAATAAAAAATTTATTGCATTTATTATATTTAATATTAAATTTAGGTTTCCAGAGATGGCATTTTGACAGAAATTGCATATTTTTACAGATATAATTCTGGTAGATATTTCAGGTAGACTAAGATCGCGAATTTTTAGAGATGTCAGGCTGGTGAAGATGTTATACTGGCAGAAAATACTTATTAGCTATGTATTTATATTTTAAACAGCATATTATTAAAGATATAAAAAAATACTTTAGATATTTTAGACATGTCATAATCAAAAAACAAACTCAGTTGAGATTACAATTTTTTAAGTTTTTAAATGAAAAAAACAATAAAAATCTATCATTTTTTGGTTTTAAATATAATTTTTATTTAACAAAGAATCATATTTTAAAATAAAAATTTGAAATGAGTTTCATCAATAATTATAATTTTTATTTGATTTTATATGCTTATGAATAAATGGATATTAAAAATCAAACCTTTTTAAATATTTTTCATTAATAGCGAAGATCGAAAATTTTAGTGTCAAAAAATTAAATTAAATAAATAATTTTCGATATTTCGTCTAAATTTTAAGCATTTTAGTTTAAAAAGAAAAAATAAACATTTTTTATTTCATAATATCTTCATTTATATACATATTGCATTAAAACAACATAATTTAATTATTTTTTTTATATAATAAAAACTGAAAAAAACCGATTCATTATATTTAAAGCTGTGTTCATACATAATTGTTACATATATATCTTACTTTTCACTGGTTTTTTTATCTTTTCAAAACTTTAAACTTTTTTTCGCTTTAATTTGTCTGTCCATTGATTTTCGCTAATTTTTTTCATAAAATTGGAAAAGAATTTTTTTAAAAAAAGCAGTTATTCTCAACTAAATATTTTACCGCAAAATAATCAATTTTTTACTAAAAGAAAATTAAGAATATAAAAAACTCTAGAATAAGATTTCGCAATTTAATTTAATTTTTAAAAATATTGAAAGTACCAAAATTAAAAATCTACTCCAACCAAAGCTTCTTTGAGAAAAAGGACATATATAAGTTTGAAAAGCTTCATAAATTCTATGCCGAAAGTGTAAATTTATCATTCTCATAAAGTTATGACTGGTTTGAAAATTTCAAGAAAAGTTAAGGCCTGAATAGGGTTAAATTTACTGGCAAAGAAGCAAGCGCAAATAATTAAACTTATTTAGAATTTCCATAAAAACAAATAAAATGATAAAAGATAATGATTTTTTCCTATCTTAGGTACTTTTTTTAAATTTTTTTGTTGATTTTTTTTTTGAAGAAAATAAATATATAGTTATTCAATCTGATTTAAATAGTCTTTGTTTGAAAATTATCCCATTGCGGAAAATATAAATCCAAAGAAAAAGATTCATCGGGTATAAAGCAATTCAGATATAAAGTTTGAATTCTACTTTTTATAAATTACACGGGTGATTTTAAGTTCAAGTTCAAGTTAAAGTTCAAGAATAAGAATATCTAGTCTTTCGAAAAATTGAGATAATTAAAAGGGTGTAATAAATATAATCTGTAAGTGACACGGCGCTCATTAAATAAGATGTATATGACAAAAAAAAAATAATGGATATTTTAAAACGGATATAAAGCTTGAATTTAAAAATTATTAAAAATTATTAAAAAATGTTGAATAAAAAAAATAAAATTTTATTTATAATCGAAAGCTGATTATTTAGCTTTAAGAATTTAAATTTGATGGCTGAATAAAATTGAGTTTTTTTTATTCCTCCAAAAAAATTATTTTGATACAACCAATGAACCAGAGGTTAATTTATAACTTCAAGGCTCATTATATAAAAACCCCATTTCAAATGCTTAATGGATCGGCTAGTAGTGATGAATCAACTGTGCTTGATTTTCGAAAAAAAAAATCAAGTAAAAGACTCTATTTATCCAGACCAACAATAATTTTTAAGAGGTATTCTGAATAAGATAATGCATTCGATAAGATGTGATGATTGAAAAGAAATATAATATATTATCTTCACCCAAAATAACTTCTTAAAGATCCTATCAAATTGGAAGTTCTCATAAGTCTAATTGCATAAAAAAAAAGCTCTTTCAATTAAAATTGATGAACAGGATTATAAAATTGGAAATTTAGATGAAGCTAATGGCGAAAACGAATATTCTTTATATAAAAAAGTTAATATATTATCGAAATTTTTTAATAACACATATTTTTCAAAAGCACTCGATTTTATAGAAATGATTATTAAAATTATTTAAAAAAAGAAAGAATTTCAGATACTCTGAGTTAATAAAATCAAAAGTGTTTCAGTTCCTTTTCCATAATTGTATAATTATATCTAAAGAAAATAATAATAAAAAACTTCAATTTTAATTTTTTCGATATACTAAAATGATTATATAGTTTATTTATTCATAACTTTGCTATTATTAAAAAAAATTAAATTTTTTTATTTGAAATAGGTAATTTAGCAATTTTTGAAGGGTAATCAATGCGATTATATATTTTTGACATAAATTTAATTTGAATTTAGGGGATTTTGTTTTAGTTGAGGTTAATATCACTAAATTATCCATTTTAGATTAGTTTCTTACACCAAAATACAATAAGACTTGATGAAGTTCAATTTATTTTTATGGATAATTTCTCATACACTATCTCCTAAAAAAATATCAACTAATTTTTTTGCAGTTCCCCCCGACATTTTTTTCATCTAAACCTTATTTAGAGTTTATAGCTTATTTAAATCGATTTTAGCATCTTTATAAAAAATTTAATTGTATTAGCTACATAATTTAGTATTCTTTAATATTTTATTATTAGAGAATTTTTTTTGTAAAATATGGATAACTATATTTAAAAATTTTTTTATAAAAGATTAAATATGAAAAGAATAAGTCGTAGTATACTGAGGAATAATAATAAACTCATTATCAAGCACCCCCAACAAAAATTTGATAGAATATTCTTATTATATTTAATTATAAGTCTTTTTTGATTTTTTTTCCAAAATTTATTCGCCAAGATATTTTTTGCGATTCAATCGGAACAAAAATAGTAAATTAATGTGAAAATATAAAAAATGCTTTAACTTTCAAGATTTTTGCCCTTCCAAAATCTAAGTGAAATATTTTTAGAATTTTGACTTGATTTTGCATCAAATTTCTTCAATTTACCCAGGCCTCATTTTTTGCGAAAAAAAATCAAAATCAAAACAATTCATGATTTTTTTTGGATACCTGTAACATATTTTATTGGATAACACAATATAACTTGCAAAAAGAATAAAAATATAGCGCGCAAATAATTTTTTTTTTTTTTAAAAAAAAAATATATATTGTATTAATAAAGGGTAGTGTTATGATACCCTTATCACTTTTTTTTTCGCTTGGGTACTCTATCTGCTTGAAAGATTTCCTTATATTTGAAGTTTTATAAAAAAAGTTTCAGTGTATCTAAAATTTATTATAATACTTTTTTCTTGAAAAAGAAGAAGCGCAAGAGCCATAATAACAGCCCATAATAACCATGGAGCCTATAACATATCTCCAAGTATACTGAGAGCTCATTAAAGTGCTACACTTAACTGAAGAGAATTTTTTTGAGCACCGTAGACTTAAGAATAGCTAAAATAATATATATTTGCGAGGCCAAAAAGCTACTCTATGAAATAACATCCACAAAATTTTAAAAATTCATCATCAAAAGCTGAAAGGAAGGCTAATATTTCACTTCATGCAATAAAGGTTTCTTTGGCATAATCTAACAGTAATGTCTATTTTTACGATCGCAAATTGATATAAGCACCTCCAAGGATCTTGGTTGACGGCCAAAAAATTATTTTTCCAATCAAAATAAGGGTTCTTTTTTCTGATGATTCTGATTCCTCTGCAAATATTCTCTTGGATGACATTAATAGGAGGTTTTAAATGCTTATAAAGCTTCATTGGCTTATATATATTGATAGGAACCTCTAATGGAATAAGATAAACTCAAGAAATTGCTGGATAAAGAAAATAATGAGAAGAACCTCAAGCCCAAAGACCTTTTTGATAGCTCCAGCAAGCAGATACTCAAAAAAGCTCCTTCAACAAGCCAGAAATAGCCCAGAATACAGAAGCTGCAATTGAACTCATCTTTTCTAACAAAAAGCCGCATTAACCAATACACGGAGGAAAAAAAAATTTTTAAAAAAAAGATACTCATCAGGCACTCAATTAATGGAGAAACTCACGATTTTTATTTTAACATAAAAAAAAACTCAAGTACAGCAAGTTAACCAACAATATATTAAAAAAGGGTTTATGACCCTGTTCAAGGCCCAGAAAATGGTAAAATCGGATTTAGAAAAAAAAAATTATTAGCTTTGGAAAATCAGACTTCTGACGACTCCCCTAAACTAAAAAAGGTTTAAAAGATTCAAATATAAAGAATCAGCGGATAAAAATATATATAGGGGGTTCAAACGCTAACTATACTCCCAAAAAAATCACAAGAGAAAGCTCTTCAAAGAGGATCACCGATTATGATCTATAATTTGGCATCCTTCCTGCTGAAAAATTCCATATACGAATTAAAGACTCGTAATCCGTGTTTATAATCCCAAATTTTTATTATAACCAAATGGATGGAGGGAATCGGTCATATATCGAACTTGAACCAACTAAAAATTCACTTCGATAAACAAAAATTCGAAATAGATCGACCCAAATATAAATTCTGAAGAGTAAGAAAGAAGGCTTTTATCGTCTATCCGGACCTAGAAGATTATTTCATTCATATTTTAATGCACATTTCCTACAAAAAGTTTCTTCGCTCTCACTAGAAATTTTGAGTTCAAAAAATCAGATTACTCTCTTTCGGCTTTTCACTGAGTTAGTATATTTTTACCTATTTGTTTCAACCGATAATTTCATGTTCAAAGGCATTTATCATATGAATATCAACTTATCTTGATGACGTTATTATACTTGGTTAATCGAAAAATATATGCTAATAGACGACTAAAGTATTATTATCGAAGGAAAAAAATAGAGTACGGAGTAAAATTGGTGAAAAAATCTATAAATCCATCTCAGTAGATAGCCCATATTATCATGGTCATGATTTTCATTGAAATGAGTCTCATTTCTCATTCTACCAAAATCCAGAATATCCCATAAAAAAGCTACGAATATACAATATGCAGTGCATATGAAATTAAATTTTTTGAAGGGGTTTACCGGAAAATTACAGTCCATTTCTGTTCCCCTTCTATCTGGTAATCTCTACTTAGATGACTCTTAGAACTAAAAAAAATACCCCTATTATATTCGATAATATTGGATTAGATTGTAATACTGACAAAATTCGCCAGACAGAACGTTTTATTCCTGTAGCACTAACTGTTAAAGTGTATCAGAAAATCTTTCCCCCACAATGAATAAGAACTGTTGTTATAAAACGATTCAGTTGACAGCATTTAGAAGATATTTATGAGATCTTAATCATACTCAAAACTTTTGAGTCTTTTGGAGGTGTTGGTGCAAAGAAATGCCTTTTTTTTCTATATTATATGCGCTCTGGCTCCATAAATTTTTTTTGTTTTTTTTAATGTCTCATTCAGAAAATATCATGACTCTAGCAAGAATAAGTAATTTTAAATGAATAAATTCTCCAAGACTAGAGGAAATTTCCGAGAAAATATGGATCCATTTCATGAAGACGAATACCTAACCTCAGGTTACATACTCCACTTAAGTAATGAATCCAGCTGACACACCAAACAGACCGACTACATAGTCAGAATTGTCAACATCAGAAAACCAATTTTAAAAAATAATTAGGCTATACTGGTCACACTATTTAGGAATTTTTTAAAGATAGTGAACTCAAAACTAGAAAACTATTACGATAGGTTTCTTGAAAGCAGAGCAGTATACCATAACGCGCTTGTCTTAAATTGGTCAAAATTTATCAAAACCTACTGATTCCATCCTTGTAATTTGATATCACAAATAATATGGAACTTGCACAGAGAAAGCATGAACATAAATTTAACCCCCCATCCCCCCTCAATAAAATAAAATTATAATTTATCAGTAATACGATAAATATCAGTTTCTTAACCATACATTTCAAAAAAGGCTGCTAATGTAGGTCAAAAAAGCCGGAAAACATAGCTTTTTGACAGCAAGAACTTTTGTCTTTTTATATGGAAATTTATTGGATCGACTTCAAAAAATTTTTTTTTTTCATAGATCAAAACAAATTTCTACACAAGATCGCTTTCTAGATTGAAACTAATTAAAGATAATTCTACGACTAATACTTATATGTTTTAAAATATTTGGCACATATTTCAAACGAAGAAAGAGACCAAATACAACTGAATCGTACAATTCAGCAATCTAGTGATTTTTTGAGGCCAAGAGGTCTTTAGAAAATTCACCTAGTATTTAGAAATTCTTAAGAGTATATAATAGTAATAATCAAATCGCTCTTCAAACAAGAAATAATATATCCTTTATTGTGCTGAATTTGAACGAATGGGGAAAATAAGGTAGATTAGATGGATGCAAGTTGACTCCTAAGGGTTGCTAGTCGTTGTAATTAAGTTAAGGTTTAAGGGATAGGGATATTCATAGAATCAAAGACGCATCAAATACCATCAGTAACAGTAATATTATCTAATAACCATCTTCCCCAGCAAAAAGATAAATTTCAGACAATTTAACGAACCTGTGTGATAAATATCAACCATAATTCTACATTATGTACGATAATCGCTTAAAAAGTTTAAAATCGAAAATTTTTATGGATTTATCACCAAAAAAATATTTCAAAAATTAATCGATAATTATAAACAATTATTTAGGCACAAAATAAAATATAATGAAGTTTTATTCCCAGATACCATAAAAAGTCATGTAAATAATCTATACTGATTCATACAGCTAAAATCTAATTAAATTTTCTCAAAATAATTATTGAAAACTGGATTCTCAGTAAAAAAATTTATCTCATTCATTTTGGTCAAAGTATAGCATATTTGGTGCTTGCTACAAACTGGAGCGTAGTATTAATTCTAATGCTATTTAATCCACTCTACCTATATAGTAACTTAATACGACTATCTTTGGGATTTGATTTAAGACTAATCTGGTTTTTTATTGTGAAAATATAATAATGTAATAATAAAGAAGCGTTCATACTAAATCTTGCACACCAGCACAATTTAACTTTGTTAAAAGTCATAAGAATACCGTACTAAAGTATTATACTATAATTTTTTAATAGATAGTTATTTTATTTACGTACTAGATTTTTATGGGATTTATAAAGTCTTTTTTTTTTATGCGATAAAATATGATAACACTTAATATGACTACCCCTATCATATTAATTCAAAAATATTTGGATATAAAATTATGCGAAAATACATATTTTTTGAAAATTTTACACAAATTTTTTTAGAATATACGAAAAAAACTTTTTCACGCATAAAGTTTCTGGAAAATCACCTGGTTATACACAAAAAATATTACCTGCTTTTATTTGATGAATATATTTACATTCAATATTTTAAGACTACTATTTATTAAAAAGCGATTTAAAGATTTATTTGATTAATAAATATCCATTAAATTTTACATACTTATCTGAATAGATTTGTTCAAGGAAATTTTTTTTGAAAATGAGAGTTGGCTGGAGACTTATCGATAATTTTCAATTTTCAGAAGATGAAAAGCTTGTTAGGAAATGGATTTTTAGATACATTATACTTTAAAATCTCGATTTCAAACTATATATTTCTGTAAAAACAAGAAAAAATTTAGCTGCGCTGCAAGAATAAGATTTAAAGCTTTTAAAAAAAACTCCGGTTTTTTATATCACATTTGAGCATTCAGAATTCATCAAAAAGATAAAGTCTATATTCAAAAAAAAAGTTATTTTAGATTTATAAAAAGTGGATTAAAAATAAAAATGAATATTAAAGAAGAGCTCAACAAATCGGGTAGCTAAATCCTGCAGAAGAAAAGATATGGGATTATTTAAAACTATAAAAGAGTTAAGTATGAATTATGTAATAGATAAAGAATATCGATGAATTAAGAAAATTTAATAAAAGTCAAATTTATGACGATCGAGAACCTTTCATTTTCTCTTATTAATTATAAAAGGATTTTTAAACCACATTTTTTGTAGTTTTTTTTAAAAAAAATTTCACTTTGAAAAAAATTATAGATGAAGTTAAAATCTTCATGACTTCAAATAGACTAATAGAAATCTCTCAAAAATATGACAAAATTCTTTTAGACACCAAATAAGACTACTGATATTAAATATTCAGTTTTGGCGATTGGTATCACAGATCTGAATAAAAATTACGTTTAAAAACTTTAAAAATAGCAGAGAACGAAGATACCAAAAAGCTACTTTTGGTTTTTAAAATAAATTAGAAATTCTCATCAAAAGCGGGTGAGTTATTTGAAAATAATCATATAATATAGGATGCTCCGCCAAAAATAACTAAAGCAGTTTTTGAATTTGATCCAAAAATTAAAATTATAAAATTTTGGGCTCATTTCAACAGAAATATTGAAAAGCTTGTAAGACCCGCCCCTGAAAATTTCAGAGTAGAATTACTCTGATATATAGGTTTTTTGGAGTCAGGAATATTGACCTATTTTAATTGTACCTAATGACATTTTCACCATAAATCCTATTAACCTAATTAATATTTCACTTAAATTATAATTGATCTAATAACAAATTTCTGCATAAATTTTTTTTCCTATTTAAAATTTTACACAATAAAAAATCCACCCAATTTCAGCTTCGCCTACAGCCTTCACCTATTTTTAATTTGGCCTATTAATTCATTTAACACCAAAAGAATCAATTCTTTATAAATAATAAAATTTGATTTACAATGGAGGTGCTTTGAAACATATTTTATAAGATGAATATATATATATATATTTATATTTATATTTATATTACATTTTATTTTCTCGCGGTTGTGGAATTTTTTATTCGTTATAAATTAAAAGCTATAAAAAGTCAAAAATTGCGAATGAAGTTGGTTTTAAATGTGGTTTTTTAAAATTTCCAAAATCTTCCATTTTTTTTATATATCACGGAATTTTATTGTAAGATAACGTCATTAAAAACTATACTAAAAAAATTTGAAAAAAAGAAAAAGATGTATAGAAAAGACTATTATCCTAACTACAATAAGCTCCTCTGCCGGACTACCGGCTGCGTACCTACGGTAAAGGGTTCAATCTACCAACCGAAAGACCCCCCCTGGCATTGCTTCAAGTAGGCTGGATGAC
>LSSL01000971.1:3468-18344 GCA_001953115.1 Smittium mucronatum
TTAACTCTTGACTGCAAGTAACCTCAGTCATACAAATACTTGAAGCGATGTCGGGGGGGGGGGTATTTTGGCTGGTATATTGCACCCTCATCCCATAGGTACGCAGTCATAGCCCATCAAAGGAGCTTATGTAGTTAAGATAATGATATTTTCTATACGCCTTTTTCTTTTTTTCGTATTGTTTAGAATGGTTTTTACTGACGTTATCTTAAAATAAAATCCCGTGATACGAAAAAAAAAACCAGGATGTTATTTTTTTTATTCAGAGGTTTAATGGATTTAAAAAATATGCGAAATTTCCTGTAGGTTTTCAGTCCTGACACCTTGTTTTCCATATCTATCAAATTATTTTTAATGTTCATATACTTATTTTGGTTAATCAGAAAGTACAAATTTTCTTCCGATCAATTGAAAATATCCCATCTAGGAACATTTTAATAATAGTGACTTTATTGAATTTATCGCCTATATAGAAACAAACCGCCAAAAATAATTTTGCTCATAGCTATTTGTTAACAGCAAGGATTAGAAATTTTTTTGTTGGGGGATTAAATAAATTCGATAACTCTCTGTAATTACACCAACTTTAAGTAATTACGGTATTAATATGAAAAATATTATCATTCGTAATTTTCTAATGTCCTTATTCAGATATATGAGATTTTTAAACAACAGCAGATACTTATTTCTTTATACCAATGCGGGGTTTAAAATTTTCAAATATAGGGATAACATAAGAGAATAGATATAAAGCTTATGGAAAAAGTAATTTGAAAAAAATTCACTTATTAAATAAATGAAGGAGTTGATTTGATATAACTGTAATGATTAGGAAATTTGGTCTAAATTAAAAAAACAAATCTTATTGGTTTTTTTAAACTAGTTATGACTGGTAATTTTCAGTAATAAGATATAGTCTTTTTTGAACGAAGCGCTTTTTATTGAAACACTTGATAATTAGTAGCCCACATTTTTTTGTGGATTATCATTCTTTGGTACTTAAAATAAGCAATGGAATGTATAAGCTACGAATCTTTAGTTTTTTTAAACCCACCAACTTTTGAACCTATTTTTGTAAACTAAGCCATTTAGCTCATTAGTTTTTTTTATATTTAACCCTTTCAGGGCCATAGGATGTTTATGGCTTCTAGTTATTTCATTTTTTTTCTTCATAGATATTTTATTCATTAAACTTATTATAAAGAATTATTTCTAGTATATTTTTTAATTGAACAAGAAAAAGGATACATTTTTGCGCTGGAAGTATTTTAATGTTTAAATAAACATTAGTTGATTGCAACTTCATACTTTGATTTGAAGATGAAATGATTCAAAACCTACTTACAATTTACACACAAGTAACTTCGTCTGAACTTATTCCAATAAGATTCGCTTTTATTGACTTCTCCTTAGTCTATTACTTTAAAAGTCTCATTATACTTTGAATAAATGAATATAAAAACAAAATTTGGAGATTAAAATCATTAGATAATGGGATATAACTTTTTATTTATAGTAAAACAAAACAGGGTAAACTTTAACTATTAATGATTACGTAATTAAGCAGTCTAGCTGATAAAGTGCTAAAAAAATATTATTTTATCGGCTTATGCTTATTGGCTGTTATGTTTTTTTATTGGCTGAATTGAAAATATTTTGATGATTAATTATATTATAATATTTTATTTCAAAAATAAGCATCAATTATATAAGATCGGAATTTTTTAATAAAGCCTAGATTTTTAATAAAAACTATGGGTGACTTAACGGAAGAAATTTTCTGATTTTAATACTCATTTTTTTAGAAATGGAATCAGAAATTAATAAATAAAACATGTATTTTTTTAATTAATATCTTTTAACGAATTAAGTATATAAAAGATTTTTTCAGACCAATAAATTCAAAATTACTAAAAAATAATTTTTTTTCGGGTAATTAATAAGCATACATACTTCATTACGATAATTTATCTAATGTTTTTTCAGGTCAAAATTATTATAGCCACAAATATAATATTTTTGATTCAAAATTAATAATTTGATACAAAAAATAAAATCACCAAAAAAATTAAAGGTTAAAAGCCAAATTGCGATTCAGAATTGTGTATATTGATGCAAAATTCATCTTGATTTTTTTTATTGGATCATTTAATCAGATTATATCTTACCTAAATTTAATTGGGTGATAATGTTTATATTTATTAATAGATTTTTGGAATGCAGATTTATTTAAAAAAAATTCTTCAAAAAAATCAACTAGATGGTAAAAATAATATCTATTCTCTTCAGGAAATTCACATCCTCACAAAAAAAATTCAAAAACTTTTAATACTAAAAAATTAGCTATTTGAAGACACGAAAATTAAATGGAATTATATTGGCGATACACCTTACTCGAAGATGAGCTATAATGGTCTAAAATGACAATTTCTACAATAAGATTCTTGGAAAGTGCTTTTAAAAATTTTTTTGTTGTAAAAACAAGAAATCAACGAGTTGTAAATTCATGATAAGAATAGACCATTATAATAAAAATATGGTTAGATTTTATCAATCAAAACGTCATAACATAGCTTGCCAAGAAGTAAATCCCAAAACCAACTTTAAGTCTTTAGTACTAAATAAATACATAATCAGAGTATAGCTATCCTGTGAAATGAAAAAGGAACTTTTTAAAAGTGTATTTTTAATTAAGAATGAGCAGATATATATCTAATATCTGGTTAAGATAGAAGGAAAAAACCAAAATCACAATCACAATTAACCACTTCTGCTTTAGAAGAAATAATAATAAAATATTTATTGTATGAAGGAATAAAAAAAAAAAATCATACATTTCCAAATAATTAATTTCTCTAGGTAATTTAACTAAAAAAATAATTCTAAAAAATTTTTTTAGCGCAAATTTATTTGTTTTTTAATTTAAAATTTAAAAATTAGAAAATTTGAAGATTTTTATCACTCCAAAAAGTTTTTTAAAAATGGCGAGTGAATCTAAAATGATATATATAGATGCTACTCACATAAGTATTAATCCTGATCATCCTTTCCACATATTAGTATTTTCAGATATTAATGGTGTTTTTTTATTATCGGGTATATCTATAGTTTTAAACGAGCCTTTGGAAACTTATTATAGTTTTCTTTTTGGGCTTAAAAAAGAGATCGAAAACACTTTTTTTGGCTTCAAATCAACACACATCATTTCAAAATTTTCCTTCTATTAGAAAAGCGGTTCATGGATTTTTTTTCTTCTAATATAACCCGTGACAACTGCTGGGCTCCTGTTTTTAGAAGTATGATAAATAACCTTAACCCCTTTTTAAAATTCAAGAAAAAAAATCAATGATATAATTTTTTTACAACTGTCTAGTTCTGATTAATTTTTTGAAACTATGGCTCGAATTGTTTATAGAAAAATGGACAGCATTTGAGGAGGTAGATAATTTCGTAAAAATATTTTTGAGAAAACATATCAAAATTAACTTTAATTGGTATGAGGGCTTTAACTTATTTGACCCAAGTAAAAAAAAATTACCGGAGTGCTTTAAATTTATAATAAAAAACATTTTTAAGAATTGGATTTTTTTTGAATAATTTTATTTTTTGATCTAAGTAAGTCAGTAATGTTTGATATTTCAAGTGAAATAAAACCTAACATGAAAATTCCTGTGTATGAAAAAAGAGAGTTAATATCCCCAGAATTGTATTTTATCTACCACACTAACTTTAAAAAAAGTAGAGTATCGATTATATTTGCTTCAGAAGAACCAGTTAGTCAAACTAAACTTCTAGTAATAAAGATAAAGTATCCTCAAACACACATTTTAATATACGGGAATATAAGGAAGTCCATTGAAAATTTTCTACACTCAGAATTACGAATCCTAAGATGGCTTGGAAGCAAGCTGTTTTTAATTGCTATAATCATATAAAATATATAGGTTACTATTACTTTTACTAATACTTGAGAAAATAAACTAAAATTTATATGATAAATATAACAATTTTAACTTCAAAAAAGAAAAGAAGAAGGCCAAAAAATATCTCAAAGAGCGCTTCTATTTTAATGTATAAAAATTTTAAATTTTTTATTATACGACTTATAAATAAATTATATTTAAAATAAGACATCAAAATTAGCAACAACTCTTATTAAAATTTAAAAATTTAAAGAATATATCGATTTTTTTTTTTAAATAAGCGATTTATTTCAAGAATTTTTAATTTTTTAAGCTAAAGTGCATATTTTCTTTGGGTACCATTTTTTATAGAAAATTTAGGTGCTTTGATTATAATCATTTAATTATATGATTCATAAACTGATATTGTGGCTTTTCATATAATGATTTTTTTAATTTAAAATAAAAATTTTAGAGTAAGATTTAATAAAGAATAGATCTTTATAAGAACAATCACAATAAAAATCACTTAAATAATATACCAGTTTTATGTCAAATACGAAAAATAATTTTATTTAAATACAAACAAAATTTATTTATTATAGTTGGATTCATCCAAAAAACATATAGAATATCAACAGTTAACTAAATTTAATACCACTCAAAATTTTGTAAGCCCATTTAATGTTAAATATATCAACTATATTTGGAATAAAATGAAATGAAATAAAATAAAAAAATCTAATAGTGAAAAATGAATTATAGATTATAATAAATTATATTTACAAAATGATTTACCTAGAGCCATATCGTTAATATAGTCTGTTTACTTAAAAAAATTGGTACAAAGAATCCAATTTTCATTTTGATGAAGATTTTCTGGTCTGAGGCTTGGTATGGTATAGAACTGAGAGGTCCTAACAATTATATAATGGAATGATAAAAGTAAATTTAGTATTTTAGTGTTTTTTTTAGTGAATATGAATGATTAAATTAAGTATAGAATCAGAGATGAAATTTTTTTTATAATATTAAGTCGGTAATTAAAGTGTACTTATATAACGATGGGTTGGCAGAAAAAACTATTATTTTGGTGAATCATTGAGGGCTTTTTTGAAATGAGCTATCTATTTTGTTTTAAATTTTCTGTTTTCGCATTTTATATTGCGTTGTGGGCTCGAATTTTCATTAAAAACTTGCTAATATGATTGCTTAAAAAGATCCAAATAGGTCGTATATCGTATTATTGGTATTTTTGGCACAATTAGTGATCAATAAAATTGAGCTTCTAAATTTCAAATTTATACTGAATTATTTAGCTACTATGATTTTTATTTGACCTGATTGTTGAGATACCGATTTCATAATAAAAAAGTCTTTTAAAAAATGAAATTTAAGTAAATTCGTAAAGAAGTGCTTATAGAAATATGTATTAAATTTAGCGTTGCATTTTTTAGTGCTACTGAGTTTTTTCTATTTACAAATATATATTTTATGAAAAATATATAAAAAAAAATTGATAGCTGAAATTAAATATAGTTCAATATTATTTAATTTTATTATAGCATCAAAAAAATCACATAATGAATAAGATTCAAACTTTTTTGCATCAATCTATCTAACTATGAGCCAATAAAAATTAAACTCTTTTTTATTATAAATAAAATCCTTTTCTTTGTATCTATTTACATAATTTTGAATCTAAAAAAAAAAATGTATCAAAATAAGATCGACCTGTTTTTAATATTAATGGATATGATTTATAGGTATAATGCAATTTTTTAATAATTATCTTTATTAGATAATTTATTTTTGGTTTTAATATTGAATTAATACTGGAAAAAGAATCATAAAATTATTAGAATCGAAAATTTGGTTGCAAAAATATATATAGGTATTCTTGTTTTAATTTATTATGCTAATAGTGAAATAAATGATATATTTCAATAATATGAACTTTCATCAAATAAAAAAAAATTTAAAAAGAATTCACCAATGTTAATTTATGAATTTATTTGATTTTAAATTAGATAAAATGATATAAACCGAAAAAAGAGTTGATTAGTCAATATTGTAATAGTGGGATTTTATAAGCAAATATTGATCTGTATCAATAAAATGGTTTAGTCGAAATAAATGCGTATTTATCAACTTAACGCAATTTTTTTAATAAAAAAAACTATAAATATTAAACTCAGCTTAGTTAATAAGTTCGAGTTTATTTAAAATATTTTATTTTGACGGAATAAAATAAAGCCTATCAAAATAAATCGATTTTTATAAATTTATTCATAATATTTTAAAATTAAATCAATGATATAGTCCATACTTCACGAAAAGGATTTTATTTTTATTTTTACCCCCTCAAATTAAATTAAAACACTATTTTATTGGAGCTTAAACTCAATATTTATACCATTGAGAATATTTAATCCCTTCTTTATTTTAATCTAGACTTAGAAAAAATATATATCAGTTATATTGAAATATAAGAAAGAAAGAATAAATATTAGTCTTTAAATTTTTTTGGCTAATTTTCAATTCATCGAAAATGCGGTTATTACGGAAATTTATAATTCAATTATGTAAAAATAATATTTTTAATTTAATGGATGTTTTTAGAGTCGATATTAAAAAATTGGTATTCCCCTTTTATTGGTGCTATCTAAAAATAAATAGTATTATATAATAGCGGAATAGAAATTAATAAAAAATGAGCGGGATTGTAAATGGATAATAATAGAGAGTTTTTTTAAAAAAAATTCTCAATGCTTTAAACAGCCAAAATCATAATAACACATAAAATTTTTATTAGTGTATACATACATTTTAATAGTTTTGATCTATTTTGGTAAAAAAATAGTATATCAATTAAATGATAAATTATTAAATAAACAGATTTTAATATATTTGATTTATTTTTATTGAAAAAATCGTGTTTTATTAATAAGAACGCGTTTATTTCAATTAAACCATTTTGTTGAAATATATCAATATTTACTTATATAACACCACTATTTCAATATATGTATAATCAACCCTTTTTTTGAGTTATATCCTTTTATCTAATGTAAAATCAAATAATTTAATAGATTAATATTCGTGAATTCTTTATAATTTTTTTTTTTTTGAAAGCCCATACTATTGAAATAAACCCACCTGTTGCACTGGAGCCTATTAAAGGTATTATTTATATTATTAAGAAATAAATTAATAACCGACTGGTAAATAAATATGGAAATTTAAAAAAGTAGAAGGATATTTATTTTGAAACTTCTATTATTTTTTCCCAACAGTTTATTTTTTCGAAAATTCCTTGTCCCAAAATTTTTTTCATCTATTATTAACTAATAAGTATGATTAAAAAATTTCTTGGCAGTTTTTTTCTTTATGATCAATAAATGCAAAAAAGTCTTTAATATTAAAAAAATGGTATTATTTACTCCAATTTTATTTATTCAGGTTGAGGATATAAAATAATTGCCTCCATGGTGGTGATATAATTTTAAAATACCTCATATGAACGATCTCTTTTTTAATTTTGATCAAAAAACCAGGGAATATATACATATCTAAAGTTTACATGTACTCATGTCGCCTTATTTATACTATAGAAAAATCATTAAGGCCATCAAAGTTATTCGGTTAGGCTGTTATTTGCATTTGGAGTATAAATATCTAGTGCAAAAAATAATAAAGCATCTAATAAATGATAATAAGTCGAATATTTGAACTATAAATATAGCTGGAATTTCTTGAAAGTTCTAAAATCAAAACTTTACTGGAGCTAGGAAGAAGATATGAAAGATAAGGTTATTACTTATCGAAATTTTCTATTAATTATCTTTAAATCATATAATTAGCCATTTAATGATTCGGGATGAGAGCCTAAGGTTAGCTTTTCTTTGTCTAATTTCTATAAAAATATTTTCTGATTCTAAAATTAAATGGATTTAAAAATATTAAAAAAATCAGCTTGACTCATATAAATCTACCCTGAATTATCGAATGTAGTATTATGGAATTTTGAGACACATTGGGGTTGTGAAAGAATTTATAATAGTGCCCATATCCTAATTTGGGTTTTAAAAGAGTCCGATTATAAATTTGAAGATTTTTTTCGATTTAAAATCCATAATCTATACGTATTATTTTATATTACAATAAAAAAGGTAATAATGGAACTTCGATAATTTTTAATATTAATGGTTACCAAAATGTTTAAAATAAATATTTTTTCAATTTTTTTTACTCGAAATTTTATTACTTTATTGAAAATTTTTTTTTACAAAAATGAATAAATTATAAAATATTACTGGATATGTTAACATTAATAAAAAATCATAGTGATGTTGGGATTGAACATGTTTTTGAACTAGTTCAAAGAAGGATAAATATATGCTTAAATCATTGAGCGTTTAATTATAATTTTAAAGATAAAAATCTAGAAAATTTTATAAAAAATCTGATCCCTAATAAAGAAATAAAAAAAGTGAGCTCATATATATATTGGGCCATGTAATTCCAAAAAAAAATCTTTACAAGTTAAAAATTATACTAGGATCGAATTCTTATCACTAGGCTACCAAAAAAATTCAGGATATTGAATGAAATAAAGGCTTTTTTTGGCTATTATTTAAACTAAAAAAAAACAAAATAACTTTTTTAAAATGTTTTAAGAAATGATAAAATAATTGGATATATTTATAAAAAATTTTATAAATCGGGAAAATGGGTTTATTTTGGGATAAACGCGTTTAGTTGAAAATTCCAGAGACATTTAAAAATTGGCAAATTTTTTAAACTAAATGCGAATTTATGAATTTAACGCATTTTATTCAAGTTGAAACCAATTTATCAAAATATTTATCAATATAATATCTATTTATTGGTATCCGAATTTTAAGCCAAATTTCAAAAAAATATTCAAACTATAGTTCCAGTCTAGGATTTTTAAATTTGGTTTATTTAATGGATCGCATTTAAAAATAACTGGAAAAGGTTTTAAAACATTTGTTATTTTTTATGATTTTCTTAAATTTCCAAAATAAAAAATAAGGCGTAAAAGAAGCATATTGAAATTATGAGACATAATTTACGATATTTAGAAACTTAACTAAATCACGTATCCTAAATAAATAAGACTTTAAAAATGTTAATTAAAGTTATTTGTATATTTTATTACACCTTATCTTTATTTAAAACGATAACTAAAGGTATTTTCAATACCAAAGTAATAAAGGGGAAGATATTTTATTAAATACTTTTTGAATAACTTGAAAAATATAAAAAAAAATTATTTTAAAGCTTAAATGAAATATTAGAGGGTTTTTTTTTGATAATTGGCTCCAATAATGAAAAAATGCATTTTTTTTTTTTATCTGGCGATTTTAATGAAAAATCTGGATCGAGTGATTATTATTTTGGTATATTGATAAAAGTTTTGAGAAATTGGTTTCAAAATGATTAAAATGTTTTAAATTGACAAATTCACATTTATTTGAAAATGGAACCAATTTTCAAATATTTCTGATATTTATAAATAAAAACTTTTATCCCAAAATAAACCCATTAACCGGATTTCTAGAATTTATCATAGATATATCAAATTATTATATCACCTTTTAAAACATCCGAAAAAATCATTTTATTTTGTTTAGTTTAGATAATAATAAAAAAAGCATTTATTTAATTCAATAGCCTGAATTTTGTTGGCAGCCTACTGAATATAAATTTTTATAAATTAAATCCCACCAATAAATTTAATTATTCGACTAAATTAAGATTTTTTTTTTAAAAAAATTATATACATTTAAGCAATGTAATATAGACCATCTGTTCTAAGAATGCCTTTAAAATATTATTATAAATCAAATAAGAGACATATTAAGTGTTAAAATCTTATTGGGTAAAAAAAACCGAAATATAATATAATAAATAAAAGTGAACTAATTTTTTTTTATGATATGGGCTGTGAAGTACGGCTTAGAGATATCCTTATCATATTTTTTTTCGCAAAGGTACTCTAACAGCATAAAAGATTTTGTTTTTTAAATATTTTATCTAAGTGTATAAAATTTTTTACAATGTCTGAAGATACAAACGCCAAGTTAAATGAACTTACAGCGTTTTTCCGTCATTTAATGGGCAAAAGAAAGCCCAAGATCGAGGAGGAGTACCTGTTTTTCACACCTATAATTCCCGCCACTGAACTTTCCATCTATGCAAAACTCGCTAAAGCTTTGTCTTCTATCAACGAGGACCGCAAGACCGCTGTTTATACATACTTCAAGACCGGTTCTATTAAATGTTTCCCACAATCGTCGAAAGATTTGTCTTTGACTGCGGTGAAGAAATTGGAATTGAAGTTATAAGCAATTCAGACCGCGCTAGATCAGGCAACTAGTCCAATAGAATATTATGTACATAAGAAGATTCAGAATAATCCTGAATAATAGTAACTGAGGATCCCGAAGTTACTTTCGCAAACACTATGCGCGTCTTGCTATCCGATATAGCAACCTCAAAAAATCAGAATAGACTGAGCAACCTCCACAAGGCAATGGAACTCCCAGGAAGAGTAAAACAGATATTAGAAACAGACAAAAAGCTTCTGATGAACTAGAATGTCTTCGATTTATTGCTTGAAAAAAAGAAAATTGATACCCGTAAGAGACGAATCCAGCCTTTTCGTAAGCGCCAGCAAGTGTCAGTCCCGTATGAGAGCACCAGAAGTAAAGTTGCAATGGCGAAAAATACCTCAGCTGATAGCACCCCAGCCCCAAATAACCTTCCTTAAAAAAATCAACAAAATTTTCGTGGAAGAGTCCGCGGAAAAGGGTCCCATTAGGACACATCTCAGATCCCCCATTCGAGGGGCGACTAAATACTATTAATTACGCATGGTCTAAGCTCAAAGACAACCAATAGGTTCAGTGAATGGTGAGAGAGGGATTCAAGATCCCATTCAGGATCCCATTATTCATGAAAATGACATCGGTGAGCCAGAAGCTGTTGATCTCCAATGGTTTGAAAAAAAAAAATTGAATAAATGGAGTGGATGTTTCACTGCTTTCGGAGGTGAAACTTCCAAGAACATTATTCAAATTTTATTTTTCAAATGTCGAGATCACCTAAGATTTTGGGCAGTACGGCCCAAAATTTTTGGGATGGCCCTCCGCTGACATCAAACCCACAGCTGAGCAAGAGGAAGTTAACCAAGGAAGCGAGCGCCATACTAAAAGAAGAATTATCGTAGCTGCTGGCAAAGCGCGCTATAGAGGAAGAACAGCAACCAAATCCTGGATTTTGCATTCAAATTTTCACGATTGAATAATTCTGGAAGCCTATGCTCCGCGCTGGACTTATGTAAATTGAATTCATATGTAGAAGAGAAGAATTTCTAAATTAAACCCTTTAAATCGATATTCTGGATGATACACAGGAAGGATTATCTCACTTCTTTAGACATACAAGATGCATTTATGCACATCCTGGTATACAGAAAGTGCTTGGATTTTCTCCGATTCCAACGGAGCGGTCTTTCATTCCAATTAAGGATCCTTCTTTTTGGGCTGTCACTCAGCCCTCTAACTTTTAACAAAATGTTGCTACCAGTTTTAGAATGGGACAGGTCTAAAGGAATGTGGGTTTCAACTTACCCAGAAGATTAGCTGATCCTTGGGAAGACCAAAAAGATATGCACAGAAAACACAGTCTTGGTGTACTACAAGATCTCGGATCTTGGATTCCTAGTCAAAAAAGCCAATTTATCAATAATTCCTTCACAATTTTTAACAAATCTAGGAATGTCGATCAACACCAGGTAAATGGCGTTGAAAGTTTACTTAAACAAGATCGATGATTTAAGCAGTAAAGCCAGCAAAATAATTAATGCTGGAAAGAAAACACTGAGATGCTTAGGGATCTTTATATGCAAAGCTCAAGCGATGTTGATTGCACTTCTCCCAGGGAAACATATATTAAAATGTTTATTAGAACTGAATAATCGTATGATCAAGATTAATAGCTTGTGGAAGTCTTCCGTTGTTTTAACGGAGCCAATTATTCAGAATATATTTTTCTGGAAGAATATAATAAAAGAATAGAATGAGATCTCATTCCTAACTGAGAATCAGAAGCCTAAAATATTCATAAAATCCAGAAACTTGGTCTGGTGGATATTGGTCGGGCCCAAATTTACTTGGGGATATAGAATTCATTGGAGGCATTGATGCACATAATTCTAGGATACTCAGGAAATTATTATACGCCTTAAAACTCAAAGAAGTCAAGGAAGGAGCAGTACTAGTATACTCAGGTAACACGGAAACTCTATCTTAAGTGAAGTTTGGGGGGAAAAAGTCACCCAAAATTCCTGGAATTTCTGAATAAATTTGGAAGCACTTTCTGAAAAAGAATACCAAAACACAAGTGGCTTATGTACCATAAATATTGAATCCAGCGGATGCCCCAAGCAGGCCAACTAATCAGACAGAATAGTTAATGTCAATGGAGACTTTCTAGAAGCTGAAACCACTATCGGGCCCCGCGAAGTGGATCTTTTTGCATCCCAACTAAACGAAAAAGTGAAAAACTAGTTCAGTTAATTTCAGGACGACAAGAAAGTAGGTCATAACGCATTAACCTAAAATTGGTTAAAATAGAGCAACACATTTTGCTGCCCACTCTGAAACTTCATCTTCCAGGTAGTTCAAAAAATGCTCACGGTGCGGATAACAATGACTTTAGTCATTCCAATGTGGAAGTAGGTGATATGGTTCCCAGACCTAGTAAAAGTCAATATCACAGCCAATAATCCATAGGAAACAACGGTAATTCCAAAGACAGGAAGAGAAAAGTCCCCGCTTTCGAACAAAAAGCACTAGAAATTGGTGGCTTGAGAGTCAACGGAGTTTCCTCAAAAATCAAGGTCTCGGAAATTATGCAATTGACTGTATTATTTAAAAAAAAACGACGTATTAAACCAATATCCGGATACTGTGCTACCAAAAAGCACTTTTTAAACTGAAGAATTTCTCAAGAAATCATTTCTCCAATTTCCGCACCTCAAACAATTAATTACCTAGCCGAATTATTTTTGAAAAAAAATTAAATGTCGGTACTATTAGCTCCTATAAGTTTGCTATACTTACTCTTTCCTAAAACGAATAGGAGATAGCAAAGAATTAAAGATTTCAAAGTTCCTTAAAAGGTTGGATAAATATTTAATAAGATAGTTTGTATGACCAAAAATCGACATATCGCCGATTCTGAGACAATTTAGGGAATAGTTTCCGAAAATGAATCTTTCGGACAAAAAAATCACATCTAATCTATGCTGGCTTTTGGCGGTGGCGGTATTTCTAAGATCCTGTGACATTCATCATATCGATGATTACAGAAGTCGAGTCGAAAACAGTGTACTTCACTTGATGATAATGTTCCCCAAGAAAAAACGGGGAGTATGCCCAATAGAAAAACCATGCCAAATAGGTTCAAATTCTGAAACTATAATCTGCCCAATATATACTTTTACTATTTATAAAGAAAAGGTTACTTACTACCTATGCCCTACTACACACACGAAAAATAGGACATTAACAGTAAACAGACTTGTAAGATTTATTAGCTACAGTGAAAGGCCATTATCTGTGAAAATTATTAATAGGTACATCCATATCATTTTCACTCTCATTCACAATTATTCTGATGTGCCCATAACAAAGGGTAGAGCGATCGGAGCTACACTGGCTGCTAACTCGGGTGTATCTACAGAAGAATTAGTTTCCCATGCCTTCTATCCAAACTATTCCATATTCGATAAATATTATCGATTCACAAGAAATTCTTCGAATATCTTGACTGAGTTGATTTTATAATTTGAAGTAGCTTAATATGTCTCCTATTTGATGTATAATGTTAGAATTAATCGAGCTCTTTAGGGAAAAGATTAACTCATATTATTCGAAAATAGGAGACATAATAAGTCCTGAGAATTTTTACCATTAACATTTGCTGAAAGATGATAAGGATATCTATAAGCCGTAATTCACAGCCCATATCATAAATTTTTTTAGTTTACTTTATTTTATAGGATTATATTCTGGTTTAGTTTTACCCAATAAGATTTTACCAGTTAATTTGTCTCCATTTTTCGTATAATATGAATTAAACTTCTCCTTAATAGGCTCTATTAATTATATACTTAAAATAACATTCTTCGAAATTAATTTCACAATTTTGGCATTGCGAATAAATATCTAAAAAAATTGCGTTTTGTAGAACTCACAGCTTTAGAATTCTGTTAGTTGAATGTGCAAATAAAATAACAGGATTTCACTATCGAAATAATTTATTTTTACTATTGTTTCTCCTGTTAACTCATTAATCCAGCTGTTAAAAGCTTCCCAATTAGCGCTAGAAAGCTGTATATTGTGTAAATAATATCTAAGCTTAGCGTTTATAGGTTATTCAAAGCTTTTGGAAGTAATATTGGAATTTGGCTTAGATCAGCCAATAGAACGTGTGACTGAAGATATTACGGACCCAAACTTAATTCTTGGAGTCACTGATGTAAAAACTAGTTATAATTTTTAGAAAATTCTTGTTAAAAAATTTAACGCTCTAGAAAATTTCCGTCAAAAGTGACCAAATTCAACAAAATAAATAGCAAAACTCATCAAGTCGTCTGTCAAGGCAAGAGGAGTCATCTGGGTAACCAAAAATAAAGATTTATAGAAAATTTTGTTTAAATTTTAAAAGATGTAACCATATTTACCATAGTCTCATCAAAAATTTAAATATAAAAATATAAAACATAAAACCCATAATTGGAATGTAGATAGAAAAGCCCGTAGAAAAGGTGACCGAATAAACCTTAAACTTCTGTTTCCCTAACTGAGTCTTAGCGCCCAGTACATCGATAGAATGTGAATGATGACTTTCTGAACCGTCAAGTGACCATCTAACAAA
>LSSL01000972.1:0-13156 GCA_001953115.1 Smittium mucronatum
CATGTGTATGATATTTCATTGGGGTTTAGTGAACTAAATATATTTATTAGGTCGTGGTTCGCCATTAGCTCGGACATTCTGTTCCAGCCATTTCCTTTCTTGCTTTTTGGAGAAAATCTGTCTCTCTTTTCATCCTCCACCATGTTGAAATCCCCCAGTATAATCATCTCTTCGTGAGGGTTCTTGTTTTTCATTATTTACTCATCCAGGAAGTCAACAATTATTTTTCTGTCTCTTTCCTTATTCGGCAATTATACATTTATTATTTTTATGATTTCACTTTTTATTCGCCTGACGGTCACTACAGATAGCCTCCCCTCAAATAGAACTACGCTATTCAGAATTTCAGAATTTTCTTCATTTATGATAGTGGCCGTGTATTTCGTCCATATGACTTTGTTCGACCAATAGTTCGACCAGAATTTTTTATCGCACTCTTAAATATTTATTTCCTGTAGACAGAAAATGTCTGATTTTAGAATTTTTTTCAGGTAGGTGAAGACTCTTCCTTTTTTTTTTTGTTGTCAGATATTCCTTTTACATTAATTGTGGTTATTTTCACCATTTCTTTTTCTTCCATTAGTAAATCGTTATTTCCTCTTTCCCCATTTTTCATGTAGTTTTCTAACATATTTGGGGTTTGATTATTTCCATGCTGTCCCCCAAGCTATTAGGGTTGTCTAGGTCGGTTTTTGTATCTGTCTTGGGGATATTTATATCCTCTTCTGTCTCAGGAGAGGTGCCGAACATGTAAGTATTTTTCTTTGAATATTCTGAAGTTTTATTTTTTTTTGATTATTCTTGTTATTCTTGTTGATTATTTTGCTTTTTGACAACTTTCTTTCTAGCATGGAGAACTTACGTAGGGTGACTTATTCTCTTTCATTAAGGGCTATTCTGACGTTGCTTTTCTTGGAAAGGCTTCTATCTAGGTATGAAGACGGCTTTCTTCTGGGCTCATCTTCAGATTCTATCTCATTTTCGTTTTCGATGATTGGTAATTTTGAGATGTATTTTTTATCATTTTCGCTTATATCGCTTCTATCTGTTATATTTGTTGTATCCTTTACCTCTGGATTTGTTATTCCGTTATTTTTGAGAGATTCATACTGATTTATTTTTACTTTAGGATCTTCCTTTATGGACAGCAATATGTCATGGTATAGTGTGTCTCCTTGAGCTCCTTCAGCTCCACCATCGACCTCAGTTGGGTTTTCATAGGTTCCCTTTTCTTTGATGGCTATTCCAGCGATATTTCCATGGGTTTCTATAAAGTTATTAAATATTCCTGTTTATATTGCGATATTATCTTCTGGTTCTTTTTTCCAAATAAATTCTCTTTTCAGTTTTTTGTGAGTTTTTTCTTTTGTCGAATGTTTTGTATTTTGTGATATTTTTTTTAAAAGACCTACACAATTATGCTTCCAATGGCCCTCTTCTTTGCAGTATTTGCACACAGGATGGGATCCTCTACATACTAAGGGGACCTTAATATCCATTATTTTTAGGAATTTTGGTATTGTCTCTCCTGTTTTTAGCTTGAATAATATTCTGATACTTTTTGATAGATATATATTTAGCTTCTCGCGTTTTAAAGCTGTGATATCTAGCACTTCTTCAACTTTCGAGAGCTCCCCGTATGCCACGGGTGCTATATCCCAGGTATTGATACCATTGTAAGATGGTATTGTTATGTTTTTATAATTTTCGTTATAATCTGCTGTTTCCAGCAATTCTATTTTTTCGTTTTTTTTTACTATTTTTATTTTTTTTTGCTTCGTTTTTGTCGTTTTCATTTTTGAATTTAAGAAAAAGAATCCTTCTTCTGGAGTCTATTTCGTAGCACATTTGGATATAAGGGATTTGAATTATTATCCCCATGGATATTTCATCTAATTCTCCGTCTATATTTTTTAGATGACATCCCAATTTGAAAGGAGTTCCTCCCATTGTTATTATTATTTTTTTCTGCGGTCCTCCTCCTGTTACCATTTCCATCAATGATGTAGGTATAGACTTTTGAGAATTGTACCTCCTAAGGGGGGATTTGCCGGGTATTTCATCCGGCGGTTTTTTTCTGTCGCTTGCGATCATTGACCACTTCTTGGGTGGGTCTACTTGGCCGTAGTCGTCTGACCGATCGTCTTCCATTATTTATTTCGTTTTTAGTTTCGTTTTTCTTTTATAGCTTTTTATTAACTTTAAAACAATCCTTAATTTTTTATCTGTTTATTAACAAGCCAACAAAATATTTATTTTCAAATTTTTTAATTGCATTATCAAAATTTAAACTGTGTGAGCATTTGGCAGTGCGCATTTAAGCCGGGAAATACTTAGGGCTCGGCGATTGTTCGGTTTTAAGGATTGGACGATTAAAGATTGAAATTCAACAAAATTTACTCGACTAATCAATTAATCGATTAAACTATTTCGGCGATATTAATATCATTGGATAATAATACAGGTATTTTTACACTAAATTTTCCTATATGGGATAATTTACATACTGTTTACTACTTTTTATTATTTCATTATTGGTTAAAATATAAACGAATTTCATTTGGGGATAAAAATATAAAAACATTCCTAAGAATTTGCGAATTTTTCCTTTCATAATTATTTATAAAATATTGCCAACCACAGCTATGTTTTTGGAATTCAAATTTTCAAGACCAATAATTTTATTTATTTTTTCTTGGTAATATTATTAAGTTAAAAAGTACGCGATTTTTCACTAAAAAGATTGCTTACCTAAAAAACCTTCCAAAAAACGATTAATAGATTAACGAAAATAATGTTCAATTAAAAATCTAAAAATCATTTTGTTCGATTAATCGATTAATCGAATAAAATTCCTAGCCCTAGGATTAATGTAAGCTATAATGTTATTCTACCAAAAAATACCATTATTTTCATACTAAATGCAACTATTGGATTAAGGTGCTATATACTCCCTAGTAAAGAGCTAACATTTAATTAATAGTTTTTATTCGTTTAGAATATAATATTATTTCTAATTAGGCTCCTTCCATTCCTCCATACTTATGTTTAATCAAAATTAAAAACCTATTGACTATTACTTTTATATTGTCATACTATTTGCTAAATGTATTTTTTTTTTTGAGGAATCGTTTATCACATTGATCCAATGATTAGGATTTAATTTAGTACATTTTAAAATCATATCCAAAAAATTTGATTTCTGTTATCATGGTTTTCCTAAAATAGCAAAAGAGTTTCTATTTGATAATAATTACAAAATCAAATATTTTACCCAATTATAATACGGTTAACAACCACGTAGGTTCAAAATCACTAAAAAAATATCACAACCACATAAGGATCACATCCATCGAAAAAAGATCACAATCATATAGGGGTCACATCCACATACAACATATATATTAACTTTTTGCTGGAGGTATTTTGTTTATTTGCGAAAAAAAATAAATCTGATAAATAAAAAGATTTGGCGTTTGAGTGGATGGGGGATGGGGGTGAGGGTTAGAAATATTGGAAACCTTCCTTTTTTAAATTGATAGGTTTGATTTTGTGAATAAGAAAAGGTGATAAAAATACCATATTTTAAGAAGATAAAGGATTTATACAAGTTTTTAAATTAATGGGGTTTTTTTTATTTATTGGAGTTATTATGCGTATTATGTTGAATGGAATATTGTTGAAATTCTTGTGGCCAATTCGTTGAAAATACAGATTTTTAATAACTAAATGATACTACCTTTCCTTCTCAACACCAAAATTGGCATTAAAAAAAATACTCCTTGGTATTAATAGAAAATCCTGTTAGAAGAAGGCTCTGACTAGAAGCTTAGTAGATTCAATGAACTATTGATCATTGACAAAGAGCTTAATTCATACTGGTTAAAGCCTCAGTCATTCACATACTTGAAATAATACCAGGGTATTATTTGGTGGTTGGTAGATTGTACACTTTTCCCGTAGGTACGCAGCCGGTAGACCGGCAGAGGAGCTTATTGTAGTTAGGATAATAGTCCTTTCTATGAAACCTTTTTTTTTCATATCTTTTTAGTACAATTTTTAATGATGTTATCTTACAATAAAATTCCGTAAAAAAAAAAGTTATTAATAGAAACAATAGATTCATCTTTATATTATTCAATTACAGGAATACACCTGTAGTGGAAATTTAGGAGAAATTTTTAGATAAAAAAGTGGTTAAATGATACTAAACCGGTTCTTTGAAAAAAAAAAAAAAAAAGTTGGGGTGATGGTTGAGAGTGCGAATTGTAGTTTTTGTGTGGAAAGATATGAATAAGTCGCTATTAATGAGTACTGCGAATTTTGAGCGCGAATACAAACCGGAAAGATATAACTTTTTATTCGATAAAATATATAAAAGCTTCAATTTCGAATTTTATATTCTATATAAAACATATTTAAAGAAAAGCTACACCCAAATTATATAAATAAAGTATAAAACGACAATTTTATCAATAAAAATTTATAAAAACAAAATGAAAATCCATATTTTTAAAAAATTATATAATTTCAAGAATTTATAAAAAAAAATATCATAAATATCCCTATTATATTTATATTATATAAAAAAAAAAGCTGAAAAAGGTTTATAAAATATGATGGATACAATTATTATATTTCAAAAGGGATTTGAAATTTTCTATTGGTTATTCTTTTAAAAAATAAAATAAAAACTGTCTAGAGAATAAATATTGTCATAAATCCGAAGCTAGTATCGATAATTTTTGTTTTTTTATATAGCTAAAATTTAACAAATTTCAAGAGATTGACAAATATTAAAAATAAGTATAAAAAATGGGTATAAATCTTTTTAATATTTCGTAAATATGAATATCCTTATCTGACTGCTAGATAGAGATTAGATATTATTGACGTATTTTGTTTTTGCTTTTTACTAAATCGATGGTGGAAGGAAAGAAAAGTGCAGATGAATAACCCCTCCCCTCCCGTCTTATCTACATCTCCGATTGAACCCATCAATAGTGGGAGGTTTGCAGATGATGGGGGGGGGGGGTAAAAATAATCACAAAAAACAGAGGAAGTGGTTGAACATAATACAAATAGACTTTATTGAATTTGTATCTAGTAAAACAAAACAAAATGATATGAAAAAGAACAGTTTGAGCCCATACCCATTATTTATTTAACGGGTAATGGAAATTTTGGTTGAATGGGAAATGCGATTGTGATGAGCAAGATATTTCAATATTTTAAATCGTTTTTTTTAGCAATATATATATATATGTGTGCAATATACCGATTTTTAATAAAGAAATAAACAAAAAAAGCTCCCTGATAAACATAGTGAAAAAAGCATAATTTATAGCTAAGGTTAGGGTATTTAATGTGCTATGATGAATAATCTTTAAAATAATTAAAAGATTTTTATGCCAAATTAAGAGTTGGGTGAGGTGAGGAACATTTATTTTCTTACCCAAAAAAAATAAAAGGGATGAAAGGCGGCAGTATTATTAATGTTAAATAACACCTTCTTCGAGGTATAAGGATTATTGGGTGAAGAAATAGGGAGAACAGTGATAGAAAAGAATAGTTAGATTTTCATAGAGAATTTTCAAAACTTGTAGTATATTTTACCAAAGCTGATTTTAAATAATTCCTAAATGTTTATTTTAGAAGTATGTGATACAAAATAAAAATAACAGCTATTGACTATCATTCCATCTTGATACCATTACTACATCAACACGCACTCTTTTTCCTGGCAAATATTCTCTTACGATTAATTTTCCAACTCCGTACTTTGTAGTTACATTTTCCTCTATTAATTTTTAAAAAACATTGTGTGGAGATGTGATAGAAAGCGTGATGCAAGTTTTAGTTTAAGGCTACGGCTCCAAACAACAGATTGTTTTTAAAATAAAAGAGAAAAAATTTTGTGGGATAAATACCTTTCTTGTGATATTCCCCTTTACTGAATTCAAGAAAAATCAAGGAGGAAAGTGGCTGCCTTTCGATCTTGCGCAAAAGTTTATTGTTCATTCAAATTTACAATTTAAAAAAAAACCAATGTTAGACTAGAATTTATTTTAGAACTTTAGCAAGATTTATAAAAGAAATTCCAATGTGCAGCAAACTATTTATTTTTTATTGGAAATGGGTAAAAATATCAAAAAAAAAGTGGGTTGGTGATTTATCGAAAAGAAAGAAAAAAAAACATGATTGGGATTATAAAAAAAAAGGGGAAGTTGTAGTAGTTGAGATTAGTTTTCGCCTCGCAAGATATTTCTATTTGATTCTGCGATTTTCTGTCAAGTTTTTATCTTCTTTCCGTATATGGATGGGGTCACATTAATATAGCATCCGCTTCATAATTCAACAATTTAGATACAAGAGCATTCACTTGGGAATAGAAGATGGGGGAGAAGAAAAGATGTGCTGAAGCGCTCTGGTAAATAGCGAAATGTAAACATTTGCTCTATATAGAGTACATGGAGTGTAAAGATCATTCATTCCACTATTGTTTTTTTTTAATAATCAGTTTTTTGTGGCATTAATTATTAATTTTCCTCAATCACAAGGTTTAGCTAAATAGCTGCTTCTTTTTTAAAAAGAGTAAATGTATACTGACAATAAGGTATAAATTTGAATAAAGGGTGGCTTGAATTGATTTTTTTTTTTGGGTGGGTGAGTGGAATTTAATAAACGTCTCTTTTTTAAAAAAAAATTAGGGGAGGGGGGGTGGAGTTATTGAATGTGTGCATACATTGAAATGCTTTTTTTTTTTTTGAAATGGGCGAATTTATTAAAGGATCCTATTTTTTATGAAATGCAGGTGGGTGGAGGAGGAGGGTGGAGGGGTGGTGTGATGTTTAATAACAAGCGTTCAACTCTTTTTGATTTTCGATAAAGAGGTACTATATATTCGATAGCGGGTGGGGTGGAAAGAGTATACATGCAAGTCCAAGTGAACATGGTGTATGGAAGCAGATGATATAATATTTATGGCTTATAAAAAAAAGGGGGAGGAAGGATTAAAGGGAATGGTACAGCCACCGGAATTCGTTTTGTTGAATGATAACTATGAGCCTTTTTATATATGTGTTGTTTTGTGTAGTGTTGTAGAAGCACGCATTTAAAAGGTCATGAACCCATTATATATCATAAAACATTCTGTTATTGTATATACTATTGAATAATGAAATATTTATGAGAAAAAAAAATGCCAAAAGATTAAGGGAAAATAAGCGACCCCATTAATAATTTAAAAGTGAAAAAAAAAACGTGTATAAATACTGATAGATTTTTTAGTTTTTGTTTTAAATGAAAAGTACACGAGCGAACAAGATACAGAAGAAATAAGACTCTAGATATATTTATAGATACATCCCAGCACATTTTTTGTTTGTTTATAAATCAAGAATTCCCATCACTCTTTAAACAACATCTCTATTTAATTCAATCATGTCTAAATTCGTATACTTTTGCTCAATAATTCTTTTGGCAGCTAATGGCCAAGGTACGCTATTCTGATACAGCGATTAAGGATTTGATGGAAGAGGGGAGAGAGGAGAGAGGGGGGAGGGGGGTAGTTGGTGGAATTTGCAAGACCACCAACTAACTCCCTTCATTCCCCCTATATCTTTTCCACTCAGTACTTTTATTTTATTTTTTCCATTAAATAATTATGGTTTTTTTAACTCATTCTGATATAGATACAATCAAGAACGTAGCTAGGCCTAATGGAGCTCCATCCAACATCCTAGTTAAAGGTACATATTCTTCATTTCCACAGCCCTGATTTTTACTAATGTATCATATTATCATTTTTTAATATTGAAAACTATTAATAATAAAAATTATGGAAATTTTAACGGGGTTAGGTATGGGAGCCCAGTACAACTACCCAGAGCAGTACGTGCAGCAACAACCAGTTGATATTGCATTCGCTCCGGGTCCACCCGCACCAGCCTCAATCTCGTGGAACATTATGAACCCAGTTTCAGTATCAAGTGCCGTGTCAATCGCAATCGTATCCGACGTAGTCCCTGACATTGCATCCCTTGATGGTGATGTTGACAGCACTGATATTACCACAATCACTATTTCCGATCCTATCTTTGACGAGTCTGATAGTGACTCTAGTGAAAGTACTAGCTCGACCGTTCTCTCCACCCCTCCCAGCACTTCTAGTACTTCTAGTACTTCTAGTACTTCTAGCTCATCTAGCACATCTAGCACATCTAGCACTTCTAGCACTTCTAGCACTGACAACTCTTCTAGCACTGAAAGCGCTTCCAGCACCAAAATTATATCTACTAGAACGGTTCTTATCACATCAACCAATATCATTGTGTCGACGCAAACATTCACAGAATAAACAATTCCGGCATCTCAACCTTCAACTTACTCTTTATAACAACTTAATGCCAATAGCTTTTTCCACTAGATCAATAACTTACCATTTCAGTCTTTTTTTTTATTTAGTGAAAAGCAAATAAACTAGATGAAATAAATTAAACGTTTTAATAATCTAGTAAGTAAATAATATAATGGTGGATGGTACTATAAACACAAAACAGTACTGCTAGCTGGATGGGAAATAAAAAGTAATAATAATAGTACAAAAAAACAAAAAAAGAGGGGACGGAGGATGAGGGTGAATAGAAAATGAAGATAAAGAGAGGTGGGAGGGAAGGGGAATCCAAGCCTGATATCAAGGCAAGTCCGATTTATAAGAATTGAGGACAAAGAGCTGATCAAACCCGGGCTTGAAAACGGGTTTAATGGACCCGATCTCATCAATCAAAAGATGGTCCATTTGCAGCTGCACGTGATCAAGCTGCGCAATACCAGCGGCCATTTTAGCGGCCCGCACCTGTCTCAAATCGAGCAGTTTGCGGCGGATTTCATGGGCCTCCTCGTCGCCAATATCGGTAGCGGCATACTCAAGGAACAGCTTCGCAACATTCCAGAAATGGGGAGGTAAAGGAGCAAACCCGGAAGATGGGCGGCGTTCGTGGGCAATAGCGGCATCGATGAATGTGGGGTGGAGGTACGCTGGAGTAACGATACGGCAGCGGTTGGCGCGGCGGAGGAGGATTGCGAGCCACAAGGGGACGGTTTCGTTACGGAGGGGGTGGAACGCCCCGTACGTGCCGCTGATAAGGTCGAGTTTCGGCAGTTTCGATACGGGCTGGATTGTAACTTTTACGGTTTCAGCAAAGAATTCGAGTTCTTCCATTGCAAACACCGTGTCGTCCATGATTTTTTTATTCTTTTTATTGTTTCGGCACTGGTTTTTTTATTGTTGAGATCGGCTACGGAAGGTTGGATCTAAAGAGAAGATTGAGAAGAAAAGGATGGATTCTGTGGCTTTGTCTTTTGTGTTTAATTCTCTTCTAGATTATTAAGTCTATTTATTCTTTTGTTTCGGTGGATGAAATTTGTTATTTCTAGTTTTTGTATATTTACAAGTGGGTGGTTTGGGAGCAGTGTTTGACTTTTAGTGGGTAGAGATCGTGACAAGAAAATAAAGCTATCAGGCGTACAAGGAAGTGCTTTTAAAAACTGGGAAAACTCTATATATATAAATCAAATATAAGAGTAACTTACTGTTAAAATCTAGAAAGTTTCTGAATATCTTTTATTTATTCAATGTAACCGATTTTGGTTTTTTTGTCGAGAATTGGATGTAGATTTTATAATTAGTGCTGTGTTGCCCAATGGGGAGTGAGTACAGACAATATCCATTAATAAATTTAGTTGTATCCAATAATAGGACACTGGTTTATTTACACTACCCAAAACACATAATATTGGGCTAACTTTTTAAAACAAAATAAAACTATCCAATAAATATAACATTTAGTAGTAAACTCTAATTGGACTATTAGTATACAGTAAATTTATAGAACTTTACAAAAAGTCATTTATCCACTAGTAGTAATAGAATATTCTTTTATCAAAAGCGACCGAACTTAGTTTTGCAATATTTCTGATTTTTTTAGTTGTCAGTCACCCCCCCCCCTTTTTTTTTTTATTTATATATCATATAAATGAAATTCAGGAGGTCAATAAAAGAGTTTACTAATAATATAAGTGAGCTTTGCACCTCTAATTATTTTCATGAAAAATCGAGTATAGTCATGACTGAAGTTATGTTTATTGCCAAGATGTTGATCAGCGATATATTTTTCCAAAAGAATATAAAGCGAATACGAGTTTTGGTTTATAGTGAGTAATGGGATGTTACTGGGGTGGAATGGGAGGTGGTATTGATTGGTACGAGTGATTGCGTGGGTGGGTGGGTGGAGAGTTACCAGCTTTTGCGGCATTATTTAGCCCATCCCTAAAATAATATGTTGGTTAAGGGTAGAGGGTAGAGTGATTGATGACTGCAGCTTTTATTATTCTTGATCACGCTAACAATACGCATTTTACCAATCAGTTCACGAATCTACGTGATAGCAATTGCATTTCCGATGTTAAGAAAACTGCATGTGGTGGTGAGGATTGGTACGTATATTTCGTACGCGTTAATGTATTTATCGACATGGATTTTTTCACACTTTTATTTATTTTTATTCTTATAGTGAGGCAACACGCACCCATAGGTTTTTGGTACGTTTTCATTCATTTATTGTAGAACACTGCGTGTGCACGCGCGTGTGATTGTGTGTGTTTTTTTTTTCAAAAAGAAAGAGCGATGTGAGGAGAGGTAGAAGTCAGGGGGGGGGTGAGGGGTGAAGTGAGGCTAGAGAATATAGTACAAGTGGGCTTTTGTGGAGAGGTGAGGTGAAGGGGCGTTAATGAAACTGGGATCATGAGAGCTGGTATCTTTTTCAAAGTACTTTTTATGGTGTAGTAAAGTGATAAAATAATCCACTAATAGTTTGCCAATACACCGCTAAAAAAGAGAAATTCAAGTGAATGGAATAAAGAGGTTTTGGGAAAATATCGCGATTTGAAATTCATTCAAATATGCTTTTAATCATATTTAATGTGGCTTGCTTTTTTAATAAAAAAATGTAGTGTTGTCTTTAAAAGTGGATGTGAAAAATTAAAGGGATAAGGATGAGGAACAGAAGCGGGAGGGATAGGTGTAGTCTAAACACTACACCCTTCTTTCTTTATTCCCATTTGTAAAAAAGAGAGTAAACAGTGATACAGTAAAGGAGGTTTTTTAACACGTTAGGTGATTAGTAATATGTAGAGAAACAGCATAACTTACAAGTCAACATATTTATAATAGAGGGGTAGGGTGGCAAGTCAGATGCAAACTAAATGTATATTCTAAACCTCTACTTGTTGTTTTTTCCCTTGGTGGCTAACACTTTTTATTTTATTTTTCCTTTATTGGGACTTTTGGTTGGTTTAAATAAACGAGGTTTAAAATAAAAGAGGTGGTGGTTGGTGGCTAAGTAAGAAGAGCGATTATAAGAATATAGAGTTTATTAGCTTCTTTCTATAGTTGCAAAATTAAAGCGGAAATAAAGGGCATGACATTTAATCACTCTTTATATATATATATGTGTACTTTTTAATAAATGACCAGTTCTTTTGCCATTAATTTAAAGCGATAAAGTGGTGTATGATATGATAAAGTTGCGCTAAAAGTTTTTAATGAAGATGGGGGGAGGGGGTGAGGGTGGATAAGGTTAAGTGACCATATGATTTTTATATCATCGTTGGAAACAATAGTAGTGTGAAGATAAGAACACTTGTTTTTATTTTAAAAATGTGGAAATGAAATTGGGGTTGGGAGAATTAAAAGAAAAAGCGTAATGATATAAATATTAAGACAATTTCCGAGACCTCAAGTAAAGAGGCATTGTCGCCATCATAAATACATCCCTTTTTTCTCTTTATTATTTTAATTCCTAGTTGCCATTAAGACCCCCATTTGCTTTCCACTTTTACTCTTACCATCACCTCTCTATTTCTCTCTCATTTTCTAACCTTAATCCGAACCCCTAATAGCGAACCCTATTTTTACAGATTTTTTATATTAAATTAAATCTCTACATACAACAATGGTATCTATTAAATACTCTGCACTTTTCGTTCTATTCGGACTAGTATATGTTGACATTGCTGCTGCTCAGAACAATGGATTCCCCCCAAACAACAACATGGGCTCGCAAGCTGGTAATGGATTCCAAAATTCACCAATGAACCCAGGTTCCGCTCCTGCTGCCGCCAACAATTTTAACAACAATGCTGGTCCAGCCCTTTCCCCAGAAGAGCAAAGAGCCAACATGATTAAAGGGTTTGATGCTAATCCCGGCTACTACACTATCCAGAACAAGGAGTTCTTCCTTCTTGGATCCGATTTCCTCGATGTGAACCACCCATCTGCTGCATCGGCTTCAGAAACTGAATCTAGTTCTGGAACTAGAACCAGAAGCCGAAGATCATCAACCTCATCCACCTCATCGCCATCCTCTTCCAGCAGTTCTGAATCGAGCTCTTCTTCTTCCCCCTCATCCTCCCCCTCCCCCTCTTCCTCTTCCTCCTCCTCCTCCTCCTCCTCCTCCTCCAGCAGCAGCAGCAGCACTTCCGAATCCACTTCTTCTTCAAGAACTAACCGCAGAGCCAGAAGCGGAAAGAGCAGCTCCAGCTCAGCCACCAGCAGTGAATCCGTCGTCCTCGTGACTTCAACCACCACAACTAGCAAGACTAGCCTCACCAAAACCACCACCACATCCACCACCCCTACCAACACTATGGCCAAATCACTATCCACATCGTCATCTTCGCTATCTTCCTCCAGCTCAAAAATCTTCAGCGGCAGCAACAGCCACCGCAACAGCACTACTGCTTCAGCTGCTATGATCTCGTCGGCATCCGCTGACTTGAAGAGAAAACAGGACCGTGAGAAAGCCGTTTCGTCATCCGCTTCCGCTATTGCTGCTCAATCCGCATCGGTTATTCTTGGTCTTACCCTTATTGGTCAGTTGGCTCAGATCATCTAAACCTGTTGGGTTTCATCTCTATAGCAAAAAAATAAAAAAGTTGATTGAGTAAGTTGGATGGGATTTACAAGAGTAGGAATGGACTTTAATCGTTTTCTTTCTTGGTTACTTTTTAATCTCTACTCCCCAATTTCTCGATCAAATTGCCTCCATTTTACATTTTTCAATATTCGTGAATAAAAAAAAAAAAAAAAAAAAAA